>JAVQJL010086143.1:0-12469 GCA_036024295.1 Nannoperca obscura
CGGACGTCCCCACGAAGCTTCCCCAAACCATCATCAATATTCAAAAATTCTAAATGTACCTATGTTCAATAAATCTTTTAAACGTATCATATGGAGGGTGTGTTCCTTGCTAGTGAACACGCTGTTATCAAGAGGGCCAGTCCTCCCGCTGGCTGCCGTTAAACGGCTGCAGGAGAAGAGTGTGTAACCAGATGAAGTCGTTAAAACGGCGCCAGTCAAACCTCAAAAGTGTGGAAAAACAAAACGTTCATTATAAAGATTTTCACTACCTGTCAGGAAACCCAACAGTCTCGAGACAAAGCAGAACGAGGATTTAAGTAGCTGCAGTCGTCCATCGTAATCAATTGCATATTAAATGTATTCCACTTTGAGTCTTGATTATATTTTTGCATTTTATTCTGTGTTGTGTTTCAGCACTAAGACTGCTTCAGTTTCAATTCACGCAAGTCAATGTTGCTCAAGATTCACAGCATGGTCTCTGCTCCTCGGCTCTGGCTGCACTCTGTGTGTTTTACAGCAGCTATAAAGCCAGACAGGGCAAGGCAGGGCTTTAATTTATGGTTTCATCAATCTGCTCCAGCTCAGACTGCAGCATTATCTTCTAAACATCTCAGACTTGTTACAGACGGGATGAACTGGAGAGGAGAAGGAAAGCTGAGAGACAACGGCAGCCCTGTGGCCTCTGTAATGGCTCCTCGCAGAGGAACTTGTGTGTGCTTCCCTGCATGAATGAAAGCAGTTGTTTGACGCACATTTGGAGTCCACAGCGTGACTTGTGAATAATGAATAAAAGCAAGATTCTCTCGACAGTAGGAAACAAAACCTGCAGGTCTTTCTTTGCTGCGTTCAGACTTATGAAGACAGTAATTAGTGTCATTAGTGAGTGTTTGTCGTCTTGTTTTGAAGGAAACTTTTGCGTTTAGAGCGAGACATTAGCCATCAGTAAATGGATTACATGTGGAAGGCAACTTCCCCGTGCACACAGCTCTGTTGGCCAGTGCTTCCCAATGCAACACTACACACACACACACACACACTCACTCACTCTGCAGCAACAGAGTAATCGACGGTCTGGGAGTTTTCCTGCTGATGATGGGCTTTTTCTTGTTGTTCCCTCCGTTGGCAGTGATGGTGTGAGCTCAGCGACACGCCCACACACAGATACTTTACACATTGTGTGCTGCGCATACTGCAGCCTGTCTTTAACTGTACTCTCTTTACCTAAACTCAAAGCACGATTGAGTATTTGGAATATTATTAGAGTTGAGTTTGATATGGCCATTTGTCTGGACTTTCTTTCTTTTCCCGTTAGCGATGTTAGCAACGTTATCGGGTAGTTACTAGATGACCAAATGTACTTCATCAGCATGCTAATTAGAGTAAGTGTGCAGGTAAATGTGTAGGTATAAATAACAACACATTAAAGATAAATTACATAAAGAATTACATTGTTAAACTAATAATAACTAACTGATTTCTAAATCACGGGGAGTCAGCGATCAAAACTTCTGCTTTCTGTATCAGAAATATGATCATAGTTAGATTATTAGACTATTTGATTTTACTACTGGAAGTTAGTGTCCATGAGCTGTATTCCCACAGACACATGATTTGTGTTGTCTTCAGTCACAATATGTGTTTGTCTAAAAGGTGGAAGTAGATCTTTGTCAGACTTTGACTTTAAAGCCTCACTGGGAGACTGTTGACAGTCCCTGTGGCTGGCAGCATCCCTCCTCTCAACAACTTACAGCTGCTGCAGTGCACTGCTCCCCAGCCTGACTCTGCATCTGTGAGCCTCACGGGAAATGTCCTCCACCGCAGACAGACACACCCATACAACATAATACCCTGCAGTGAAGAGGGAGAGAGAGTGAGGCAGGGTCTGCAACAGATAAAAGTGTGGCTTTGAGCAAATGAAAGAGTGAGAGTGACATAGTGAATCTGCACAAGAATACAAAAGAAAATGAGGAGATGCTGCAGAGAGATGGAGGGGGGGAGAGGTTGAAACTTCAGATGGATGACTTTATGTCTCTGAATGTGCTCGTGCATGTCTGTATGAATACAACAAATAAAGATCACATCATTTCAGCGTTTGCTGTTTGTTGCTGGGTTTTATGGGACCATTAATCCACCAATCCAAACTGCTGAATGTTGCTGTTTAGCAGCCCATGCCTTGATGGATGTTGTCGTTTTACTGCCTCTCTTGCGGTTAATAGCTGTAGTTTTTCCCCTCTTTATGCAGCTGCTTGCTCAGCTCCTCCTAAAACACTCAGCAGAAAGTTCACTCAGAGTGAAGTGCTAAGCAATGACGTCGCTTTAATTTCCATTTTGGAATGATCTACAATAAAAACAGTGCAGCCATGGAGACTGCAGCTACTAACACAAACAAGTCACAGCAACAAATCTGTTGCTTCCTTCACCTAACTTAGACATGAAAACAACACTGTGAAATGTAAAACTGTTGGTAGTAACAGTAGTAGAACAAGTGACCCATTGTAAAGCAGTAGTTTTGACTCATTAAGCACAGGTGTGACATTAAAGAGGTACTCCAGCCATTTAGTTTAGCCCCCTCTTAAAGCTGAAGGACTCACAAGAGGCACTTTTTAAAAAGAACGATAAAGCCATGTATTTCCACCTCACCTTCAGTTTTAAACGCGTGTTTTATTTCACACATTTTAAGTCTCAAGCTGAAATAACCGTCATGAGATTTTCTCCAAAGAACTGTTTTCACCGGCCGAGTAGCTCTGACCATGACGAGAAAGCCCCAGTTAGGTGAGTCTGGATAATGAAAGATGTATGTTAATGTATACAGAACACATTGCAATCAGATCTCTACCAATCAGCTGCATCACACCTGCAGGCGGCCTCTTTCCGCTAACTCAAGCAAACCTAGCAAGAAGCTGCAGATCACCAGCTCCGCCTACATTTCTCATGCATCTATAATGCAGCCCACATGCATCCAGATAGCTTGTGTGCTGGGGGAGGGAAAGCACGTTCTCCTGCATCCATTCAGTGAAGTAAGAGGGTTCACTACAACACAACGTTCATCTTTCAGATCATCAGGTTGAAGGCAGACACGGTCAGCACTGCTTCTCTGCACTGAACAAGATTCAGAACCACTCCTCTCCAACTACACCTCGCCACCAGTCCCTTTTTAAAATCAATATATCATTAACACATTCAGGGCGTCACAAAATAGCACAATGTCAGAAATACGATGGAAAACTACAAACGCACAGAGACAACACGAGTAAACAGCAGTACAAACAGCACCAGTGGCACGAGAGAGAGGAGGCGTACTCATCAAGCTACAGGGGAACAAAGCTGCTTCGTGTTGTCTTTCTAACACAAAGTGCTCAGATAACGAACTGCTTGCGGCTGATTAAAAACATTCACCTACAGGTTGTGGACTTCTGACCACATCTACAAAATGTCTTGTTGGGATGCTTTCCAGAATAAGTTTAACAATCAACAAATCCTCCATGAGCTTTAAGGAAATGAGTACAAACTATAAAGTACTTTATCAAAGCAGGAAAAGTCCATCAGTGTTGTCCACCTGTGACTCTTTTAATAATAATACTACACACTCTGCTATCCATTTGTTAATGCAGCCAACTGAGCAGTTGGGAAGAAGAATCACTGAGAAGTGATTTTGCATGGCTGTGTGGGCGCTGAGTGAATCTATTGTAATTTATGTTAAAAAAACAACAGGGAGGAAACAAGGCAACAAGGAGGAGAGGAAGGAGAGGAAGAGGGAGAAAAGAAGTCATTACAGTTGCATTTCTGCCCTCTTAGAAACAATCTCTTTCTCTGTCTCTGTCTCTCTCTCCCCCTCTTCCCGAGGATTTTAACTTTCAGGAAGTTGATGCTAAATGCTGAAAGAAAAAAAAAAGGACTGGGCAGCTTTTGGCTTTGACAAAGGAAGATGAAAAGAGAGCAGGATGAGCATGAGTGTGTGTTTCTGGGTGAGTTGCAGGTTTCTGTGTGCATCAGCGTCACACCACCAGGGAGTTAATTAACTTAATCACACTGAAACTCTCTCATGCTTCTCCAGAACCCGTGTGTGGGTGTGTGTGTGTGTGTGTGTGTGTGTGTGTGTTTGAAGCTGGGTGAGATACTGGGACACCGTGTGCTGTATGATGGTTAAAATAAACTACAGAGCTCAGTCATAATGATGGTGAACATTAAAGCTATGACACAAAGTCTAATGATCGATTTTGTGAATACATGATATGATAATTGAGAAAAGCCTCGACATCCTTGAAAATAAAAAAGCCAATCGTTTCCTGAACACATCCACACAGCTCACTGTAACATGAGTGTTTCCACGATACTTTCTAGACATATCGATTCCAGAAGTTAATCAATAGAACCGGGGCTTATTTACACATCAAGCAGACACAGCGCTACATTAGCATTCATTTGAAGTTGTGTCCACCTGATGAATGAGTCTAATCTCCCTTCAGTTCTGTTTCTCAATGCTGAGCAATGTTCAGCCGCTAGTCGCTCACTGCTCTGTGTGCTGTGCAGGTAGCTGCTGAAGCTTAAACCAGCACTAATGAGTGCAGCGAGAGTGAACCCAACTGTAAAGATACAGGCTGCATCACCACAACAATGAGCTGAAAATGCTAATGCTGTCACATTACATGTCATTTGATCTATTGCTAACATTACATGTTGATTACGGCAGCGTTAATGGCTTCCTTCCTTTGCTAATGGACAACAGCAACACTTGTGGATGACTGCTATGTTAGTACCTGCTTCTTCAACACATTTGGGTTTACAGATGACCTGAATCAACTTAGATACTTTCTCAAAAGCGACAAGTCAGAAAGCCACAGGTAAATCATGGCATCACAAAGGTTGTCAGCACTGGGACGATAAATGTGTTCATTTTCTCTAGAGACTAGGTTATCTGTAGCAGATGTAGCATGTACTGTCAGTCTCCACCTTCTATAAGCTTCTTTCATACTTTCTCAGTAGCTTCACTCATTCCTTCGAGCTCTCCTGTCTTTCCAACTGATGGCATTCGTTTCACCTCTCAGTGGTTCAGTCTCACTCTGTCCACAATGAAGAGGGGAAAACACAGATCCCATTAACAACCATTAGAGTGAGTGCTAAAGATGCTCTATGGCACTTAATGTTTCTGCTTCCTCCTCTGTTTTATATTAGACGTGGTAATGACGGAGGGAATGAGGAGAAAAGTGTTGGAGAGAAAACAGAGTGGCGTGATTGGAGGCGGCGCCAGAGAGAAAGTGTGTCGACTGCAAAATGAGAAGGAAAAAAATGATGATTTTAATTTTTAAGCAGCTTTTCTCTCTCAATTTCAGGGCAATTATGAACCAAAATGTGTTAGTCACTCACTCGGACTGGAAGAGCAGAAGAATCTCATCTCTTCCCCACCTCTCCCCTAAGATAGAGAGGTACTATCTTCCTGCCCACCCCCACCCCCCTCTGTCTTTCATTTCTCTTACTCTGCCACACTCGTTCTTCCCCCAGCACATATTGCTCGTCTTGCTCCTGTTTTCACGCCTCGCTACCTCTTCCTCCATCTTAATTGTACCGTCTCTTTTTCCAGGGTCACTGACGTTTTAAATGGTACCTCTTTTTCTTTCCTCTTTCTATCCCTCTGATCTCTCCCTTTCATCCTGCCTCTCTCCATCCATTGTTATTTATTATTAATGATTCTGGTTCATAGAGAAAAAAAGAATAAAGATGCATCTGCTCTTTGCCAGCGTGCGACTGTGTTTCTGGCTGCTGTTGGGCTCTGCAGAATCGCAGCTTCAGACTGAGTCTGCTGCTGTGTGCTTGGCAGGACGGTTACAGTATGAATGTGAGAAAAACACTTCGCTCTGAACTGTAGTGGAGTAGAAGTGAACTGTACTACAGGAAGAAACTAAAAAGGTGCCTTTGATCATTTGTGAGATGTCCATTATTCTATATTCAATAGTGACCTTAGCTATGCCTATAAATAAACATCACACTTTCCCCATGCTTACATCCTGCTGTTCCCAAGGCTGTTCCTGTCCCCTGTAATACAAACTGACATCCACCCACACACACGCACGCACAAGTCCAACCACTTCCACTAAATCCACTCACTCTTATTCATTAAGCAACAAACCATTTGATAATAAGATTTGCATAGAGAGGCCCGTTTAATCAACATGACTGAGAACCACTTCACCTGCAGATTAAGCAGAAGGTAGACACCCCCTTTTTTCAATTGTTTCTTCCTTTTGGTTTTTTTGTTTCTTTGAAAATGTCAGCAACAAAGATTACAATGCTTTCAAGCCTTTTGAATAAATGAATTGAACAAATTAAGAGTAGCGCCTGCTTTATTATACCTTTTAAGTATTGTGTCCACTCTTTAAGCTGTTTGAAGCAGCTTCAAAGGGGCCCCGATCATTCTGTATTCCATCCATTCAAAGTAAAGTGCCACATGAAACTGCTATTCAGTGGTAAAAATAGGCTTCATTCTCAATCAGTGGCAGTAAAAACATAAACAAACCTTTGAAATAAAGGAATACAACCTGATTTGCACTTCTACCCACGTTTCAGTTGTGTGAGCCAAATCTAGTCCACTTCAACCAGTCATTTAGTTATTTAGCCAAATAATGAATGAAGCAAGCGCACGTTAAAGTGCACCAGATATAAGATGAACAGTAAACAACACTTTGCACAGTCAAGAAACAAAAACCTCATCACGACACTGAGATTTCCTCACGTCTATTTGAAAACATTGCACTCCAAAGATAATGCAAGACTCTCCCAGCTGGGATGTATACAGTATGTTAAGCTGCTGCTGTATAAGCCTATGCTATAATAATAATAATAATAATAATAATAATAATAATAATGATAATAACCGGAATGCCTCTGATTGTGATGATGAGGTCTCATTCAGGCCTAAATTAATAATCCAAATATTGTCCGTCCACTGGTCCATGTCATGTTATTTTGAGCTACTTATCCCAATGTTGTGTAAATGTTGAGTCTGTACTGTATTGCTAAGACCTGCTCCTCTGAAACAGGCAGACAAAGGATAAGCTGCTTTACGGTGGGCCCTGGAGTCTTTAAATGCTCCCAGTGGGACCTGAAGGCCCCACCGACAACTGATAACAAAAACAGATGGCAGCAACGAGGAGGGAAGACCTGGCCTCTGAATGGCAGGTCCCAACAGGACTCTCTTCCATCTTTTCCCCCATCCTTAAGGACCTTGTACTATGTGTCTTTCAAAGCTGCCGGGTAACAGTTATATTGTGATGTGTGTGGATTTGAACACTTCTTTTCACAGTCTTATGAGAAGCTGAGCTGCTTGTACATTTCTGCCGGCCTCTGAGGAACACTAATCTTAAAAAAAAAAAAAAAAAACATTCATTGTCTACACCATGGTAACGAGCTAGTCTCTGAATGACTCTCTCGACTCTCTTCAGTGCGGCAGGAAGCACTTGACTGCTCAGAGACTTGGACTATCTGAGTCCAGACATGCTGAGGAGGGAGACAGCGGGGGAGAGGTGGGGTGAGTTGTGACATAATGTTGTGAGGCAGCGCTCTGTCTGCTGGGACTCCCATGATGCCTCTCGGCTGCTTGTAAACACACTGCTAACAGCTAGGTGAAGCAGCTGCTATAAATAGCTCTCGCTGTACACACCCACCCACCCACCCACCCACCATGCTGTGCAAACGCACACACACACACACTCTTGCATAAATGTATGCAGGGACACGTGCATGTGAGCAGCCGCACTCAACCAAACACAGGTAGACGCACGCTACCACACTGACATGCTTTCCTCTCTTCTGCCTTCTCCCTTCCCCCTCTATCGTGCTTCCTCGCTCCCTCCATCTCCTCTTGGCAGCACTGCTCCTTCTCCTACTTCATATCATATGCTCTGTAGCAGATGGTGGGTATGATCATTCCCAAACAAACAGTATGCAAATGAAAGATCCTCAGTGAGCCCCTCAGTCTCTCCCTCTCTCTCACATATGCTCTGTCACCTGTCTGACAAGTCTTCCTGGAGCGACACAGATCACGTCTGAGTTCTTAGGAAGGGTTAATGTAACGTACACATGAACACTTTCACAAGATAAAGATTACGCATGTTATACCTCTTCTATAATGACAGAATAGCAGCAACTCTTTTGCCCAGAGCACCTCATTACAGACCAGAATACTACATCCTCTCCTGCTCTCTTTTTCCTCCATCTCCTCTTACGTGCTGCTGCTCTTTTACTCAGTTTCCTGTACTGTAATAAATGAGGGTGGTAAAATACGTGCACACTACTATAGGAATTACAAAAAGGTATCCACACGGAGCTCATCATTACAAACGCTGAGACCCACTGAGATTGATTTATTATTCCTTTTTCTCTAAATGGTTACATAATATCCCCCCTCTAGAATTGAAGGTAAGGAAACCCATACAAATGTCTTTAGATATTTGACTAGTTGAATATTTTTTAAGCAGATCTTAAATCTTCTATGATAGTAAATTGATTTTATTTGAGCTACTTAAATATATCAATGGGAAATTGTGAAGAAGTTCTAAAGACACTTTTACATTTTGCTGGGTCTATGTTTAGGGTGATTACATGGAAACCTGCTAACCAATCAAAATCAAGGTACAGAGACTAATCCTGACTTTTAAATTATGTGGAAACTTTGAAGGGAAATTAAAGGGGAGCCGAGTACTAAAAAAGTGATAAAAGCTCTGCACAGAGCTGGCATACACTAATAATGCATGGTTAGTCATGCGTTATGGGAACCGTATATTTCAGTGTGCTTGGCTGAATCTTCTTGTGAGAACAACATGTGAAGGGTAAAGTGCTGACTGTGACTTCCAATTAAAACTGTGGAGTAGAGAGAGTTTTAGTACCACAAACATACTTTTTCACCGGGAGAATGGGAGACGCTCCGTATCATCACTGAACAGAAATCATGGCTCCTGTTAGTCTCGAGGTGTGAATCTGCCCCCAGACGTATTATTCACACCTGCTCCTCTTTTTGCTTTCTTCTTTTCCTCTTATAGCCTCCCTCACATGTTCCTGTCGTCTTTGCTCCCATGCTTTCTACCTTATTTATTGGCTCTGCTGGAGATGTTTATGTATAACAATTACTGAGGAAATAAAGCCTCGTCTCTTCTGCTCTCAAAGTTTAATGAAGCTGTCATGGAGTAAAAAGACATTGTCTGAAAAGAAAGATGGTTTTTAATTGCTTCTGTGAGGACACATCTGAAGTGACACCTCTGGTTTAGACGGGGCTCTTTTAGCAGGTTGCACAACGCACTTCCTTTTATTGTTGAAGCCTGCAATTTAAAGAAGGCCATCAAATAAGGTACACTCTCAGATCTCACCACCACAGGCCTCCTTCTCACTTCTTCTGATTGGACAGTGGGGTGTCGGGTGCTCTCCTGCTATGAGGTCAAGCTTTTTCAGCTCGAGGAGTTCAGAGCGCTACAGAACGCTTACCGCCTGTAGAAACCCACTGGACACATACTGCATCCTGTCGGATCAGGGCCCACTAATACTGTGTCTTTGTCTCCTCACTGCCACCTCCTAGCATCCTTGCTTTCTCTCCTCATCTCTTAATGTATAGCCCTTCCTCTCCTCAGGCTGTATAGCTATATTTCATAATTACAGCAGAAACAATGAATCTTGTTGTGTGTGCTCACGTCCCCCCCCCCTCCGCCTGTGACCATGAAACTTACATCTTTCGGGACATAAGAGAAATGGTGTGCGGCCCCTGGCTGTTTGTTTTGCTGAAGGCGGCCTGGTCTATACATCTATTGCTTTAATTCTTTCTATTTATAACCACACATCCATCTTAATATGCACACGTGCACAGACTGGATGTGCACACTGCTGCGCATGAAAAATGAGACCATGTGATGCAATTTATGACCGAAGTAAGACTATTTACACCCACACAATAAAAGTCAATGACCTGCTGACTGCCCTGCATTATGCACAATGCAGCATCAGCTTCCATTCACAGTGTGTTCCTAATGGAAATCTGTGTGATGCACGTGAGTCTGAACTAAATGGTGGTACTCTGGACAGATCAAATGATTTATATTAATTAGCTACAAAAAAAGATGTTGGTAGATAAATGTGTAGATTTGCTGCTTTTCTCTCTTTTGTGTGGCAGTGAATTAAACATTTCTGGGTGTTGGAGTAGAAGTGCAACGATGAATCATTAGCTGAATGACAAAAACAATCATTCTTTTGATCAATGAATTGCACCAAATTCACAACTTCCAGCTTCTCAGTTGTTCATTTGTTTCTTTGTCTTATGAGATAGAAAAGTAAGTATCTTTAACTGTGATGGGCATATTTTTATTCTTTTTTCTTTGACATTTTATAAACAAAATAAAGCATCCTACGTTCCTCCAGGAAATTGTAATGGCCATGTTTTACAGTTTCTTGGACTTTTTATAGACCAAACAAGGAACCAATTACTAGAGAAAACTATTCACACGGATAAACACAGGACGCGAGCTGCAGACTTTTCTTGTAGAGGAAGTATTCATGAAAAAAAGCGATCCAAAGATGCATTATGCAACACAGGCTGGAGAAAAAGAGGCTAGTCAAAACTGGGTCAGGACTTCGACTTTCTACGCCAGTTACATCTTCACTTATCCTCAGCGAGCCACAGTCTGACCTTCCTCCAATCTTCCTTGCACTCACCTCCGCGCTCTCCTCTCCATCATCCTCTCAGTGAATTCATGTTTCCGGTTACTTGTGATCTTTGATCTGTTATCTGCTTCAGCCCTGAGGTTGATATCAAGAAATGACTCAAATTGTATTTCAGCCGGGCTCACCCGGGCTCAAATGGCCATTAAATCTTATTTTCTCATCCCCGGTGGCCTCTAACCGAGTTTGCCAGCCGACTACCAGGAACGAGATGGGTTTTCCAAAACCTTAACCCTCAAAGCCAGTTGCACCACAGCTGCAGACAGAACAAGGTACTTGGCGTCCAGAAAAACACTTACGCTTTATTTGATCTGTCATTATTCTATATTGTTCCTGAAATATCATGTAAAATCCTAAAAATGTAGAAATGTAAAAATATTCATTTTCCAAAAGGAAGCTTTCAGAGAGTCTGGGTCACTTTCAGAAAATCTCTGTCTTGGAGAAATCTCATGAACTGAACAATTCCAGCGTTTTGATCAAAAGGGCTGACATTTGTCATTTTGCAGTGCTGTATTTGACACTGGAATCATTCTGTATTCGTATAAAAGGGAGTAATTGGTGATGCATGCTCCCTGCTTCCCTACGATGATGTGTTATCACTTACTGGCACAGTGGATTTTGCCCCCTCGGCTCCTTAAATCTTATTTCACCCACGTTGGTTGATAATAACTGGGCTCGTTCCTTCCGGGGAACACTTCCTGGACTTCCTGGGAAGACACAACAGTACAATCATTGTTACGGTATTATTTTGTGCAAGATATAATTCTACTACTGCAGCCAAATTCTGCTCAGTAGCTTCGGGAAAGTGGTTTAGAGGGTAAACGTCCTCCCATCATTACAATATAGAAAATGCCATGGACTTGCACCTTTCCCCAGATCTGACTGAGTAGACACGGATACAAACACTTGCAGGGAAGTAAATGGCTGATTTAACAGGGCCGCCTTTGTCTCTGCGTGCCACCGAGGCCACCGAGCAGAAAAGTTAGCTTCCTGCTTTACATGCTGCCACAGTGGGCTGTTGTTGTTGTTGGGGCTGCTCAGAATAGTAATTACTGAGGGGAACCCCAAAGTACAAAGAGCACAGAGAACGGGGGAGAGAGAGAGTGCAGCACAGGGTAGCCAGGATGACAAACTGCTTCCTGTCGCCGCTGAACCCAGTCCCCTTCATAGAAAAACACTGCTTAGAATAGATCCTTCACTTAGGGAAGGCACACAAGGTGCATCCACTGCATTTTAAATATAAAAAGCTGCTGTGTCCCCTAAACAAATTCATTCACGTTTGCATGAAGCACCAGAGTGAATTATTTACACAGAGGGGGACGCAATAATATGGACATTATCATTTCATATACGGATGTTGTGATTCATCTTCTGGAAAATTAACTAAAACTTAATCAAACGTCCTATAAAAATCCTATAATATACTCAGAAGGATTGAAAGGGAAGCTACCGCAGTATAAACGTCACGGCAGAAAGTTCACATGGTTACTGTAGTGTGTGCAGGTCCAGCTGCTGTGGTTATTCTGGGAGTTTGGGTTCTATGTTGTTCCTGCTCTTCTTCTCCTCCTGGCTTTGTGTCAAGTCCAATAATGGCCACATTGTTTTGGTGCCACCAGCATCACGCGGGGCGGGCGGGGGCGGGCGGCCGGGGGGGCGCCGGGGGGGGGGGGGGGGGGGGGGGGGGGGGTGAGAGGAGGGGAGCGAGGAGAGGAGCAAAGAGTCTGAAAGATGTCTCTATAGCTCTCCTCTGAGGAGATCAAAGTGGACTATTCCT
>JAVQJL010086145.1:0-11845 GCA_036024295.1 Nannoperca obscura
AGAGAGAGAGAGAGAGAGAGAGAGAGAGAGAGAGAGAGAGAGAGAGAGAGAGAGAGAGAGAGAGAAAAAGCTTCTTCAATGCTGCAGGGAGAAGAAGAAGAAGAAGAAGAAGAAGAGGCTAGATGGGAGACTTCTGTTGACTCCACTTCTTCTGCTCTTGGTTGTCCTGAAAAATAGACACTTAGCACAGACACACACGAGATCATCACACAAATCTAAGAAGACACACACACACACACACACACACACATACAAACACAGAGAAAAGAGACAGAAACTCATCAAACTGTCCTCACAGTGAGCAGGAGGTTAGTTTAAGGCCACCGTGGCTGTTTGTCTGATTCATTCAGCATTTCTCTTTCAGGGCCCTTTTGAGAAATAAGCCAGTGCCCTCTCTTCCCTTAATCACTCTGCTCAGCTCTCTCTACAAGCCTATCAATTACTCCCACACTAATGAGTACAGCTAGAAACACACACTCTCAAATACACATGCATACACATTGTTGGAGTACTGCAGGACAACTTTGCCTCCTCTGTCTCTTTCACGGTGCTGAGAGATAGTGTGTCCTCTCCGGCTTCTTCCGTCCTCTCTCCTCTCCATTTTCTCCTTCTCTCACTTTACATTTTTCACGGTAAAGAGCCATCCCTTTCCACGGCCGAAGCAAAGCCTCCTGCTTCTCATTCACCAAACATTTATGAGCCCCACGCCTAATGGTGCTCCTATACATATTAATATAATTTCATTTTCAGCTACATCAAAGTGTTTCCTCTCTGCCCCTGAAAACTTGTCATATTACAATGCCATTATTCCTTCTACTGACAAACTCTTCCCAACAACTCAACTATCATTTCCTTTGGCTTTGTGTCCAAAAAGTGATGTCTCGTAATGAATAGGCAGTGCTGAATACATTTGTGGGGAAGAATCAATTTTATAAAGTGAAACAGTAGCAGAGCCACAAAATATGAATGTAAAAGTGAAGAATATGGAGTTACAAAAAAGCTCTGCAGAGTATCTACTGTATAGCCTGAGTAGGCACTTTTAAAGCCAGTTCTTCAGCTACCTGCACTGTGCATATTAACAAGATAAATCACAGCTGATGAAATAGCAGAGGCACAACACTAGGTCTAATGGGTCTGGCATGGCTAGCATGGATGGCCTGAATGGGGAGCATTAGGAGTCAATAATGATGTAGCACTGTGCCTTGGAGTGGGAGGGGGGACGGGTACAGTTCTCTTGCAGGGTAGATTTACTTTGATTCGGTGTACATCTGTGTTGAGACTGCAGTGTAAGGTTCCCACTGCAGTAAATACACACTGCAGCTGTGTGCATGGATCTGTGATGTCTTAATGGGATCCAGCAGTATACAGCAGGCTGTGACAGTGCAAAATGAGAGTTCAGTTGAGCCGTTTTGTCTTACTCTGCTCCGGCTGGCAAAAACAATGCAATGTGGCGGGAAGGCCTCGCAGGGCTTTTTGGCTCGATGAGATATGATTTGACTTGTTGGCGGATGTTGTATTTTGCCAAGGCAATCCCACGCTCAGCAACACAAACACGCATTCCGGACACTTGTTTGAGCTCAGCCGACAGAGGTGTGTGTGTGTCAGCTCGGCTCTGGCTGTCACCTCGCCGTTTCAGGTGACTGGTAACAAGGCACCTCTGTGACACGCACATAGAGGACCCTGTCAGACGCCAACATCACACACAGCCATCAACATGGCTACACACCATCTCAGCTGCTACGACACGCAACCTTTACATATCATCTCTCCATTATTCACCTTTTTTGTCGAGACAGCCGATGAAAAACATGCGCCAGCCTTGAACGATGCCACAGTGCCCAGCATTCCCAGCCAGACGTGAACGATGGGGCATTACCAGAGCGATTAGCAGCAGAAAATTCAATTAATCTTGACAAATCTCTGCTGAGGCAGAACTGAAGAGAGCGACGCGCCCCCTCTCCTGGTAATTAAAAGTGGCCGAGTTGAGTGGCGTGTGGTGCGACGGTGACTAGGTTTTGGGATGAACAGTTCCAGCTCTGAGTCTGAATGTGTCAGGTTATATTTACTTGCGCACAAACACATATAGCAGCAAGCCGTATGTGCATAAGCGTGCGTGCATACTTGTTTCTATTTCTGTGTGGGTGTGTGAGTGTAGCGTGGTCCTGTATATGCAGCGGAGGAGAGTGGCAGAGGACAGGGATAATTGGCTCTTCTTTGTCACCTCAGACAGACAGGATTTTTCATCATAGAGGGATCAGCCCTCCAATTTTCTAAGCCGTGCCATACTTCAGACGCAATCAACAAAGTTTTTTTCCAAACACGGGGAGGAAAAATGCAAGTCAGCAGCTATTTAATCATCCCTTTGATTGCTTCGCAGAGAGAGAACAAGCTCCCTTGTGCAGTCAGAGTGAAAAAGACAAGGTTAAAATGCATGAGGAGAAGACGGCAGGTACAAGGAAGCAATGCTACCATGGCCCTCTATGGACAATGCAATACAGGACACCAAGCTACAGCACAGAACTACCAGAGGACTAACAAACAAAGTCACACACCTGAAGAATGTCAATCTGTCCGCAACTATTTGACTGAAAGACAGGTTAACAAAGGGCAGGGAGTCTGCAGAAAAGATTCACACTAGAGAATAATCCCCAATGGAAAGAAACCTAGCTAACTTCTTCTTATCTGTGACTGTGGCTGCAACCTGACTCAACAAAGTCTCTCAAAAAGTAAACTGAGGGCACAAAAGCACTGAGCAGAGGTAGGGCAAAGACTGAAAGAGGTGCTTGGAAGTCCCTGAGTTTCTCCGAGCCTCTCTGTCAGAGAGGAATAGTTGGATGTTAGAATATTTGTTCCACCTGTAAAAAAAACAAAACAGAGACAGCAGAAGACACAACAGAATGATAAGATACTTTGGCAGACTGATGGACAGAGAGTAAAAATAGAAGAAGAATGAGAGAAAAGGGGCAATGGATGAAGATTAAAGACCTTAGAGTGTAGATGGGAGGTGAAAAGCAGAATACAGAAAGAGAGAAGTTAAGATACATGAAAAGCAGTGATTGACTGAAGTAATAAGCAAAGAGAGGATGAGTGAGAGACCACAGAGAGAAGAGATGGGAAGGAAGAAGGAGAAGAAGAAGAAAAAGGGAGCAAAGGAGCTTAGCGGCTTGAACCTGTGGCTCACCACAACACCTGTGCCTGTGGAAAAAGCAAAGAGAATCACCCCATATCCCCACCTTAATGAATCAAACAGACCCTGCATCCCAAGAAAACCCATATCTCCCAGTTTCCCACCACCCCAACACTCTCAATTGTCGTTCCATCCCTTCCTGCACCCCATATTTGCCTCTGCCCGGTGGAGGGGAGTGCCACTGCCCCTCCCCTCCAGCCAGGTGTTCCTGCACAGTGAAGGGCTCAATGCTGAGAGTAACAATATATGAGAGGGAGGAGGGGAGACTGAGTGGAGATTTTCACATGAACGAGGATCAACACAACACCATATAATCCTTTCAGTGTCTGCTCCTTTGGCTGTGTGAGTGTGCTCTTGTTTGTGTGTGCATGCTTGCTCGGAGGAGGAAGAGTCAGAGGGAGAGAGAAAGAGCAACTGTGTGTCCCCCTTTTGTGAGTTTGAGGTAGATTTGTGTGTGTGTGTGTGTGTGTGTGTGTGTGTGTGTGTGCAGGCATGTGTGTATGTCACACCTGCCACGGAGCTCTGAGCAGTGCCGTGAGGAAGTCAGCCGTTACCATGGGGACATTAAAATGTGTGGCGCTCCAGGTCGTGTGGTCTAAAATAAGCCCTTTGCTGTTTGTGTTAGCATTCCTATTGAGAGGTGCAGCATACACACAATGCCCCCTGCCTCACGTTCTCACTGCGCCCAATTTTAATTTTTATTGGAAATCAGAGGGACAGCAAAGGTGTTTGGCAACAGATAAAGGCAGTGGCATGCCCCTGGGTCAATCGGTGTGAGTGTGGGGCGGTGTGTGTTACACTGCTGTGATCGCCAATAAGGGCTGACCCCACGTTTACAGTGGGTGTGCGTGAAGTGCTTGTCGGACCCTGTGTTTGTGGAGCACCTTGCCCCATGTGAAAATCTCTCTCAGCTACTGGTGCGTCGCTCTGTCGATGAAGAAAAAAGGTTTAGCGCTCCGCGTGAGTGTGTGCACGTGTGTGTCTGTGCATTGTAAGTGTATGAGAGAGAAAGAAAAGAGAGACAGGGAGAGAGAAAGCAGGTGAGGATGACTGTCTTGTTTTGCTTGTGTTGAAAAAGCCAGAAAGCGCAAGTGTGCATGTGTGGGTGTGAGAATGTCATTTGTTGAGGGTTTTGGGGGGTTGAAAAAGGGGGGGGAGGGATAGGAGGTTCAGGTGGAGGGGTAAAGATGGGCGGGGCGGTGAATGGGGTGGGGAGGTGGGAGGGGGTGACAGGGTCTCAGTACTCACTGTAGGGGACACACTCGTATTGGATCTCCAGGTACTTGTAGGTCCCAGGGCAGGGGTCTGGGAACACGTCGGACCCCGCTACCACCACACACTGGGTGCGGTTATTACACCTGCGAGAGGAGACGGACGGGAAAAGGAAGGGAGAAAAGAGAGAGAAGGGAGGAAGTAAGTGATAAAAAAAAGTGACGAGTGCCATTGTAAGAAAGACAAAGAGCAGTGGGTACAGAAAAAAAAACATCTTCAGGCTCTCAAAGCCAGAGAGAACTGTAGGGAAGGGAGTAATTTCACACTAGACTAGATCATGTGACAGCTGCACCCGAGGGGAGGTGGGAAACAGAGAAGGAGAGGGGGAGGGAGGGGGGAAGGAGTGGAATGAAGGATAGATAGAAGGAAAGAGGGAAGGAAGAGGCAGCGAGAGGGCGAGTGACGTAAGAGGCTCCTCTCCTGGGGGATTGTGAGTGGGAGCAATTAGAGGTGAGAGAACAGGGAAGGACGAGGGGGGCTAAAGCAAATACTCTACACCACATGCACAGGGAAAACATTAATATGCACATAATACCTACATCTAAACCAGATCTCTGCATGTCTTCTCACATTTGCACACCCCGAGAAACACACATACATACACACACACACACACACACACACACACGAAAGAAAAGATACACACACGTAATCACTCATTCTCATCACATAATACCTATATCTAGCTTTTAGCATTTCTCCCCTGTGCTGTCTCTTACTCTCTTTATATCTCAGATCTATGCTGAACTCACTCTTTCATTCCATCATTTCTCCTTCCTTTACCCCCTCAATTCTCTCCTCCACCCCCTGCCACTTCCCTCCCTCCCTTGCTCTCTCCCCAAGTTAGTACCCTGTGCCTCCATTACATGCGTGATGGATAGCTGGGAGAGGGCTTCCATTGATCTGAGCACAGAGGAAGCAGATGCTGAGCACAAGCACAGAGAGCCACTGTAGGAAGCCCTACAAACACTCTTGCAACAATCCAAAACATACAAATTCAAATAGACACACACATGCAGGTACACGCAACTAAACACACACACACATATATATATACACCACCACACCCACGCACGTCTTGCCAAGATGCAGTTGTGTTTTGCACAAAAAAAGGATGCTGATTTCAGTATTTCACACAAGATATCAACACCTCACAAGGAAAAAAGCAGGGAATTCTGGATGAATTATGTTGTGGAATAGTATCTTGTTTCCTCAGCCAATAACAGGCTCTCTCTCTGTACAAACACATACAACAACTAGACCCAAACAGATCAATAGTTACCTCTGTGACATTATCTTGAAGGCGTCGGGTAGGTAGCACTGCACATTCTCCATCTGGAAGGGGTCTGCGTCACAGATCTTGTCATCAGTGCGGCCGTAGTTGGCCGTCTCAATCATGATGACATCACTTCCAGGGCAGCGCAGCTCGATCGGGTAGCCTTCACACGCCAGCTCGCGACGCATCAAGCCGAAGGGCATCATTGACCGGCTCAGAGCTGTAGTGGAAAGAGAGAGAGGTAAAGTTATTGATAATTCAATGAACCTTAATACTTTTAGGAGGCACTTTATTATTCGACCACATTGTAAATATGATGTGTAGTATTTGAGAGAGCAGGCGGAATGAAAGTGGTTCCTATTGTCCTCATGTAAAACACAAATTAGCTATAATCGACTCGCCTTCACTGAACAGTAGTATTTCAGTACTGGTGATGCACAGCCTGGGAATCCAGTTTTCACATTGGAACATCACAGATATCAAATCGGCATGAGGAATTTACAGCCATATCAGCATCCCCAATAAGATATTGCCCCACTTGTGAAACAAACTGAGAGCTTCAAATGTTAACAAACTCCTACACACAGCTAGGCAGCAGCTTTTTATACTCATTCCCACACCAGAGAAAGTCTGCATCCTTCCCGGCATTCAGTCAATTCCACCTCAACAAGGTGTCAGAGCAGCACCTTAGGATTCACTCTGAATAAGAAAGGAAGTAATGGTAGAACAAGCAAAAACACCTTCACCTCTGGTGTGCACACCCTTTACACAGCCACTGTTGCTAATCAGCCGTCTGAGTGGCATGTCAATGTACCGCTGTGGCCAGCAGCAGAGCTGTGTGTGGAGAAGGGTCAGCAGGGACAGCAGGGTACTCAGGGTTAATCGCTGAGCCAGGCTGAGAGGCATGAAAGAGGGCTGCAAAGAGGCGCTGAGAGAGACACTCACTGTCTCTCCAGCTCTCTACATAACTGCATACCTTTCCAACTGCCTCTGCATTCAGCCTTACACACGCACACACACAAAAATCCCAACAAAATGGCTGCCGACTTACAGCCCAAGTGGAGGCAGGGGCAAAGAAACATAATAGAAGTAAAGACAGAGTGAGTGTTCTAGCAGTGAAGTTCTCTCTGGCGTTGAAGGACAATTTCTCTGCACCAACACTCCAGCCGGTGACTGTGAGAGCTGCTATCCATGGTCCTGTACTGACAAAACTTCTTTTGGGAAAATAACATCCAGTGTTGGAACTGCATCAGAGACAGGAAGGTGCGGAGCTGTCCGCTGTCCTGAATGAGCGGATGCCTTTGACTGAGCTCTCCTCTGCATTGTCGGTAGGGAGGACATATTAGGCTGATGTTGGGCATACTGTCAAATCTAAACAGACCAGTGCAAGCGCCACTTAAGCAGACGGGAATTTAGAAGTACTTTATAAAGCGAGGCCCCTGTCAGACGGGCTCAGCAGCAGGCGAGGGCACTGAGTCAGCCCCTCTCCCCCACTACTGTTAGTGCAGAAACCCACAGAGCGGGGCAGTTTTCCCTTCTTCCATGACAGTGAGCTAGCACTGCTTAGGTTTCAGCTGCTGTCCATTCAGGAGAAGTGCCCATCTGGGTCAATGTCAATGTCAGTCATCCCAGACATGCTCTGCAGCGGTTCGCTACATGATTCACTGCCATCGGACTTGCTCATGTTTCTAAACGCCAACCATTTATGCAGCAGGGACTTGAATTCAGTTGTGTAACTAACGCCATTAAGGCTGAATGACTAGCACAGACAGCCTTCAAATCTTTTATGCCTCGCCAGCATGCAGTGCCAGTGCCAAATCACAAAGGCCTAGATGCAAAAGTGCATACTAATTAAAGCACACAGAGATGCAAAAAGCAGGCAAGGCCAGACAAACAAATCCACGCACAAGTGCAAAAACCCACACAAGCAAATTAGCACATCTACTGGTCAGACGAATGTGCACATTCACAGTCCAGTACACACATATTTGCATGCATGCATTCATACATACACACACAGAGTGCTAGTGTTACAGAAGGATTACAATGCATAGTGTCAGTGTGTGGCCTTGTTCTCTTAACTACCCTGTGGTGTAAGTACACAGAAGCGTACAGCTGGCCAGCAATTAGAACCACACAGTGAGCAAAGAGGAGAGTAAAACTAAAGGGGGCCACCAAGAGTGATCCCACTGAGTCCACTTAAACTGTGGACCAACACATCAGGAACATCAGCCCCTATCACAGGGGGAGGCCACACGATAAACATACTTACATACTTACATACCACATACCAAACACACTTCACATGGTAAATATTTCTGGCTATTCAGGTCCTTAGGCAAAACAGCCTAAGGAGCAGTCAATTAAATTCCTTAGCTTTTGGTTGAGTTAAAACTAGGCTTTTTCGATAGTTTGGAATAAATACTGATCACTACACTGTTTTGATCAATAATAATGGAAAGGCTCAAACCTAATAGAATTAGTATTTAATCACAATGATGTAAACTTTATGAAAAATGTGATGTATGCACTTAAACTCCTTCTCTTTTCCAGGTATTTCTTTTTCCGTCTGTTACAGCATATATTTAGCACAGCCATTATTGAGCCAGTACACTTCAATGGTGGCAACAACCATGATAACTAACCTATTTCTGGCGCTACTGCAAATCTCTACTTCTGCCATATTGTAACATATTTCACACCTACATAATCGCACACCTATGCACCCACTGTTTGACAAGTTCCAGGTTTAAGGTGGAATTTACCATGTAAATACAGCAGGACGCACCTTACATACCAATTTAAGAGATTTTTGAACGGCGTATTCATAAAGAAGTGTGGAGCTTAACTTCAGGGATTCTGTGTGTGTGTGAGAGAGAGAGAGAGAGAGAGAGAGAGAGAGAGAGAGAGAGAGAGAGTGTGTGTGTGTGTGTGTGTGTGTGTGTGTGTGTGTATGTGGTTGTGTGTCAGCCAGATGGCCTGAGGCCTAGCTGGAGCTGTGGCTGGCTCTGAGCTGAGCTGAGATGAGATGAGCAGAGGATAAGCTTGGACTGGCCATGGGCTACGATTGTCCTTCACTCTGCAGGAATCCATTAAGGTTTCAGGGTCTCTTTAGCCAACACACACACAGACGCACACACATACACACGTGGCCATTTAGTTGTGCCTGTCAGACTCATAATAGCTGGATGACAAAGTGTCTTTCTCTGCGGCAGCCATATGTATAGGTGGATCTATTACCTCACAGTGAGACTATGACTCATCTCCCGTGATATATAAAACTGTGTTAATATCAGTCATCTGGAAGAGATGGTTACCAATTGTCACACATACTGATAATGATATGAGCCAATTCAATAATTATACGAGCTGATTTGCATGGATGCGGTGGTGTGCAGGAGACAGCTCTCGCTCTCTCTCACACACAAAACACAGGAGCCTGGTGTCACTCCAGGGCAGCTGCTGTGAGGGGCTGAAGCGGTTGGCTTCATAATAGAAACTCCATACAAATTAAGAGCAAGAGAGAGAACTGATTGGATTTGACTCATTATCCTCACATAGTAATTAAAGCCTGAAGGTGGATAGATGCTTGGACCCTCAGACAAGAACATAATTTTGCAGAAGCTAAGCTAGTCTTTGCACACACATTAATTATTTCTCTACCATTACGAGTCTCTACATCTATTCTCACTCTCACACATGCACACAAATACAGACAAATGTCTGAGAAGAACCAACATCATTTGGAGATGAGGTGCCGTGACCTGCAACCAAGAGTCAACACCAACACTTGAGAGAAAAGGGGTTTGTTATATCAAGACCAACTCTGCAAGACTGCATTTAGAATTCGGAGAAGTTTGCAGTATGAATTGACAAGATTTATTTTCATTGAAACATTACCAAAAACTTTCAATCATCAGTGGCATGCTTTCAAACACTTTCAGCACTTTGATTTCATCGTCTCTGACAATCTGACCTTGGAATGTGTTATCACAGACGCTCTACAGAGTGAGAGTTTTCTCAAAAATAATTGAGTGAGCGGGTTTGGCCTTGCAGGTAGCCAGAGAATGTGATAGCGACTTTGCAATTGAGTCACAATAGGAGATTACACTTGTGGAGCCTTAAGGCTGACTTGTTAGCTGGATGGCTGACTGTCTTTCAGGGGCCGAAATGTGATCAGCCTCTATCTGTTCCAGCAGTCATATCCTAATGCCACTCATTAGCATAGCACTAAAGTGAGCACTGAGTGCCAGAGAACATTCTCGCCAAGCAGTATTGCTAGATGTAAAAACTAGGCATGCTGCTGATGAGTTGGGATTCTTGTTATATCACTGTCTTTAAAAGGAACTTTAAGTGGCATTAAGGTTAATAGGGGAGTATGCTCTTTTTTCACAGAAATCATAGTGGAATATTAAAAGTGTACTGCATACATCTACATATGCACTCAAATAACTCTCTCATGATTTTCAGGTTAGTTCCTTAGTGAAGCTGGCGAAGAAGAACAAGTCATTTTACAGTCATTGGACAGAACTAAGAGGTCTCAGGGATGGGAATCCCTCTCTAGGAGAGAATCATCCCGACAATTTCTCCAGTACTTTATCAGCTCAGCGCTCTATCTTAGCAACTCACTTAGCACTGCGAGTTAGCGTAATGACTCGCTGGAGCATGGCCTGTCACCACAGACAAGCTCAGGCGATGCGGCCACAACTGTCACATCCAGGCAGCCTTTAAACTGAGGAGTTGTGACAAAGTGACATCCTGAGACAAACCTAAAGGCTTAACATGAGGGTGCAGGGGGTGAGGGCTGCTTGTGGGACAGTGTATGTGTGTGTGTGTGGATGGGAGGGGGTAAAATTGGCCTATAAGCTAGGACGCTATCTCATCTCCTCTAACTCATCCGCCTGTCTCCTACAGGCGAAGGAGACAGAGGAGATGAAATGAGGAGCGACTGCATGGGGAGTCACCAGCCGTGCTATAAGGTCAGAACACAAAGCAGTGCCAAAATGACACACATCCACTGTGATGGAGTCCAGTCAAGCTAACACACAGGGAGGGGGAAATGGAATGGCAGAGCAAATTAGAGTAACAATAGAAAAAGATAGAAACCATCAAAGTAGATGCTGGCAGACGATGAACATGACGAGCGTTCTTAGTGGAGGCACAAGGCCACTTACATAAAAGGAGTGAGGCAGAGGAGAACCTCCTATTGTTCTGATTTGCTCAGCACAGACAGCCTTTCTCCTCAGCAGCCCAGTCCTCTAACTGAACTGAATTACAGCACAGCCCATAACATTACATCATTCATAAGAGAATTAAAAGTGCCCCCACTAAAAATGGGATCCACACACCCTCACGCAACACATACTCATGCATTTGCCATGATGAACAGATACACACACCAAATTTCTTGCGGGCTCACACACACAAGTTCTAACTCTCATCTATCCTCAACCTCGAGAACTCTCTGTGTGTGTTGACAAACTTTGCTGCAGGGGGAACTACCAGGCATAGCAGAGAGATTAAGACAGGCGGTTAAAAAGACACTGAGACACAGAGCAACACACACACAAACGTGAGGAGGGAGGCGAGACGGGACGTGCTCATACTGTCAAACCACTTCATTGCTGGCCCTGGTGCCTAATTATGCAATAAAAGTTCCTCAGTGGGGGGAAACAACATAGCCCAAAATAAAAATCAGCCTGCCTAAAAAGTAAGAGATTCACCCGGTTTCCTCCATCTCCCCGGGGATTGGAGCTGTGCAACAGGCCCAACACATCTCTATTCTGTTTCCAGCGCATATCACAAGAGGCAGGCCAGCAGACAGTGAGTCAGACCTCGATTCGTATAAACATTGTGGTGGAGTAAAACTGCAGGTGATGCAGGGAAACATCCACAGGGATGAGAATGAAGCGGACACAGAGAAACAGAGAGAGGAAAGTAAAGAAGGTGGTGAGAGATTGAACATAAGAAAGTGGTAGAAAAAAAGAGGGAGAGTGAGAGAGGGGGAGGAGAAAGAGTGACTATCATGCAAGGCCTGCTGTCAGAAAGATGTGTGTGTGTGTGTGTGTGTGTGTGTGTGTGTGTGTGTGTGTGTGTGTGTGTGTGTGTGT
>JAVQJL010086147.1:0-22805 GCA_036024295.1 Nannoperca obscura
TGTATGTATATATATATATATATATATATATATATATGTGTATATATATGTATATATATATGTGTGTGTGTGTCAGATGATGAAGGACCAGACCCTCCAGAACAGTTTACTGCCATCAAGGTCTCAGATACAAGGTGAGTACACAAAGACAAACTGCACTTTGTATTTGCATCCACAGACAGTCCTTCACCAACAGATTTAATATCCCGCTTCTGCAGGGACTTTTTATATGTCTGGACGTGTGTCTAGACGTACAAGAGTAATTTACCCTTCCATGGGCCATTCAAACCTCTCCTTGTGGAGATGCTGCCTTTTCTGCGGCTGTTTCTTCAGATGTGGATCTCAGATTAACTCTCTACTGATGTTATTAAACCTTTTCTACTATGAAGACAAAATATTCTGGAAAGCCACAGAAATATTAACACATATTGGATTTCCCAAACATCAGATTAGCCTTTTGTATGTTCTGTCTTTTTGAGGTATTAAAAAGACTGTGGCAGTTTACTGCCATTGTAGAGCTTCATTTTGGTCATTTTTGCTGTTGCAGGTTAGCCTTAAAGTCTGGATATGGCAAGTACCTGGGTATCAACTCTGAGGGTTTGGTCGTGGGGCGCTCTGATGCTATTGGCTCCAGGGAACAATGGGAAGCAGTCTTCCAGGAAGTGAGTGATCTTCAAATGTGACCATTTAATGCTTTTGTTGATCATATATGATAATAAACTGAATATTTGTGGGTTTGGGACTATTGGTCGGTTAAAAAAAACACACTTTAATATGTGAACTTGGCTTTTTTTATGATTTTATTGACAAAGCAATGAAGAAAATAATCTGCAGATTCATCGATAAAAATAATTGTTAGTTTCTGCTGTAGGTTTAAGTAGTGCGAGACTCAATGACTGAATGAATAATTGTCCTTTGAATAACATAATTATACTTAATTACACATTACTATCCTTATTAAAATTTACTTTTATAAGTAAATCTTATGTCAATCAATGCCCATGTGAACAACAATTAGTGTTTGAAATATATAAACACATATTTTTGCTGTGATGGCACATCATGTAAAACGGGGCTCATTTACCGCTGTGCTCTGCCTTTCACGGCTCGCCTCGTGGCTGATTGGAGTTTAGCCCATGACTACGCTGTAGTCAGGAACAACTAATTCATTATGCAGAATGCATCTGCCTTATCACTGTAGCGCACTGCTCGCCTTGATGCCTTGTTGAACCTATAAACAACCTGCCCGGCACAACCTTGAGACTCTTTTACATCAAATATCAGGCAACCTTTCATGCCTGTCACAACAACCAATCCCACTGCAATTCTATCTAATCTACTGCCTCCTCCTCTGTTTTCTTTCTGTTCTGCTTCAGGGCAAAATGGCTCTCCTGGCAGCAAATAGCTGTTTCATCTCCTACAGTGACAGTGGGGACATTGTGGCCAAGAGCAAGACAGCAGGGGATGGCGAGATGCTGAAGGTGATGTGTAAATTGTGTTCTTCCACAAGGTTGCATGTTAATCCTTTTGATTTTAAGCATGCGATCTCTGTGGGGTCCTGACTGTTGAGATGGAAGGGGGAAATGTTTGTGACCTCACTTAAGGGAGTTCAAGGTATTGATATTTAATGCAAAGCTTTTTTCTTTTCCTGAATGGTGAACAGATCAGATCGAGTACAGAACGAGAGGTCAAGCATAAAGATGACATTGCGGAAGAGGACAGGGGCAACGTGAAGTCTTGCGAGGTCAATTATGTGTACGTAACCTCCACTGTGTATAATTTCAATCAATAACAAATTAAGGAAACCCATGTTGGCTTCTCTCTGCATATAACTTTCATTCTCTGCTAAGTTTGTGCTGCATTTAATGTACAATTTAAGAGCCAATCAGAAGACTAATAACGGTGGTGGGGAGGAGGTGTTTGCTGTTACGCGTTAGTTTGCATGCATGTTAAATATAAAGTGACCAAAAAAAATAGAAACCTATGTACATTAAAATGCAATCCAGTACAGCAGTCCGGTAATTCATACTATATTTGTGAAACTCATAGGCATATATGTACTTAAAATGAGTTGGACAAAAATATTGACACATCCACAAGAATGATCATGAGATGATTAACTGGACAGATAACCATAAAAAAGCAAATTTCTGCAACACAGATTATGTTGATTTTTCAGACTTTCCTTTAATCTTTGATTTTTTTGTTTTATTTTTGACATTTCATTGTTTTAAGGGGGTCACAAGCCTAAAAATGGCTGGCAGCAATTGCGCCGCACTATAATAATAATGCACCACCACAACACTCCACAATACAGCCTCATAAAAATACCAGGGTGTAATTCACTCCTCTCCGACATAGTGTCAACAACACTTAAACGTTTTACAAACACAGTGTTGATTTCTGGACTTTTGTTCAATGATTCAAGGAATGTATTTCCATATGCCTTAAAATACCACTGGAGCATTTCCACACAATGAAAAACTTCCCCCGGCTGCTCTCCAGTCAGCATGTATACACAGTATACATGTCACACAATGTTACATACATAAAGATACTGTAATATTAAAATTAAATCAATAGACTGTATTGGATTGTGCTGTTTAGGGCTGTCTATTTTTCTAGTCACTCTGTATGTTCTAGTTACAACTAATAACAGGTTTGATAAACAGGGTTCATACTATGAACAAGGCTTAACTGTTATGTTTTCAAGGTTAGAAATGTGCTTGAATTTGAATATACTCCTTGGAAAATGCTTTATTTTCAACATAATCTGGTGCTTCATCATCTACACAATGACTCCTGCGAACCAAAGAATTTTAATATTTGAAATGAAACAATCCCATCTTCATTCTTGTTTGTCGTCTCCTGACATTTGTAGTAACAATTAAAGGTTTCAAGAGTCTGGGAATGTTTGGTTTAGGTACCTTGAAAGTGCTTAAATCTTACTGTAAGAACCCCGGACAAAAAAAAATTCTCAACACAAGGTCTGCTTACTTTATTTTTCCGAAGCTTTCGACCACATCACTTGGCCTTCCTGGGCTGATGAGTTTCTTAGTTGTCATGGAGATGGTTTAGTTGTTCATCATATGACCGAAGCTAAAATGTAATTGATTAACTATATTGCCTCACACACAATCAATTTAGATGTTTCGAAGTGGTGCACATAACAATGAAAAGGTAATGGGTAAAAACAATATACTTTATTGTTATTTAAGTGACTTTTTTAAGTAGAATTTGCCTTTAAGCTGTTGTGACACTGTATCAATAATTATACTTGTTGTTTTTGACATTAGCTTGACATTTTGCATTTTAAGCAGTATACCTTTTAGCCTCCTCTGAAATGAGTACCAGAGCACTTTATTCTGATTGAGATGAAAAACGGCGATTTCCTGCCCATTATCATCACATTGTGTCAGTCTGCACAGCCAAGATTTTGACAACAAAATCATAACCCTGGATGTGAGATCACGCTTTTTAAGCTACCGCACCTTTAAAGATGCCCTTGATGGCCAGCTGTTAGAGTGACCAACACCACATTTCAGCCTTCCATGCTGCAAGTGTTTTATATATGACCCGTCTGCAGCCTATTAAGTTCCAGGCAATATGTCTGAAGCTGTTTTTTGCTTGGCATGCTTTGGCTTGTGTTCCCGCTCTATTATTTGTTTTTGATGAATGCCGGGGAAATGGACTCATCATGTTGACATGTTGATAATGGCTGCCCTTGAGCCCGTGTCTTGATGTAGTGTTTAGCGTCTGAAATGCCTCTCAGGATGGAGTGCAGCTTGGGAATCATAAAACATGGGCAGAGCCAGGAGAAACTAAATATCAAAGACATTTCTGACTAGATGCCTTGGTTGTTTATAGCACTGTTGTGGTAGATATTTGAATATATTGTTAAGATTGCCTGCATTAAAATAACTGATTATTTCAAGCTATCTTGTGCACATTTATAAAATGTTCATTGTTCACACTGACAAAAGGAAGAGGATTAAGTCCCTGTCACAGTGGTACCCTGCTAAATGTCTGGCATAGCTTATTTAGATACATATAAATTCAAGCTGAAATCTTGAAAAATAAAAAACATATTCCACCCTCATTAACAAATTCCACTGTTATCTCTGGTAAAACTTCCAGCTTTAGCTGAATATTTAAATAATACTGTATAATGTTGATTTGTGACATGTGCTTAGCCATTCAGCCTTTTGCGATTAGCTGCTACTGTCAACATTTAGACACTGCTTTAGTTAATACCTGGGCTCCTGTATGTGTGTGTGAACTGATGGGTGAGTCATTTGCCTTTGCACATCCTTTTTGTAATAGTCTCATTAATGTTGCTGTGTGAATTACAGGAAGAAGTTTCAGAGTTTTCAAGATCGAAGGCTCAGGGTTAATGAGGAAGATGGCTCCTCTCTAAAGAGAGCCAGGACGGACGGGAAGTTTCATGAAGCTTTGCTTGACAGGTGTGGAAATAAGCTTACTAGATATTTATTGTCAAAACACCTAATTTACATGTTTTATATCATCAGTCTTCTTTATTCAATCGAATCTATGCTAAGTTTGAAATACAACAAAGACTATAAGTATTCTCACTCACAGTGAAATACAAGGCCAATAAAGGGCTTGCATTTGAATATTGGATACAAACAAATTGTAAACCTCCTGTGACAACGTGAAAGCAAAGAGGTGCACACACTTTACTTCCAATTCACTGAATTCATTCTTATAAATGTTTTAAATTCATTTGAAGATTATATTGCTAATGTCATTTTTTACCTTTAGATCTGAATGCCCTTCTTAAATTGATATATCAGATTTTTATAGATCCACTCTCACTGCATATTTAACAGTAGGGTGGCTGTGGCGCAGGAGGTAGGGCAGTTGGTGGTTTGATCCTCCTGTCCTGGTGTCGAAGTGTCCTTGAGCAAGACACTGAACCCCTGCTCCTGATTTGGAAGTTGCTTTGGTTAAGCGTTCAGCCTCATTCTGTCATTTTAACAGAATGAGAAACATATTCACATCGTCGTTGTTACCAGCAGTAGTAACAAGTATATGTGAGAATGTATGCATGATATTACATCTGGCAACGTGAATTGGTAATAAAAACCAAATTACCTGTTATTTCTAAATATACAGTAAAATACATAGAAGAAAAGTGGTGTAGTTGATAATAACTTCAAAATAATTTGATTTCAATCATGAACATTGAATAAAAAATAACACATAATAGATTGATTGCGCAGACATACTTTAACACTGAATGTAACACGTCATCTTTTTTCTTTCATGACAGGAGAAGCAAAATGAAAGCAGACAGGTACTGCAAGTGAAGGCTCAACTTTGTTGATTACTGCCTGTCTTTGTAAATGTCTTGATTTTATAGATTTGGCCATTTGATCTGACATTTATTGTACTGTTTATAGTTTTGCTTTTACATATTTTCAATAAAATGACAATGGTCAAATCAGTTTTGTTGCTTTTTCTTTATATCAGTTGGATTCATCTTAATGGTGTCATTTATAGAACTCAGGTGACCCATTGGCCTATTCTGTAAATAATTAACCATAATTTCACTTTGCTGTGGAGCAACTGCTGGTTAAACCTTTGGTCCCATGTTTTTGGACTAAACATACCTCATTTTGTAGTTGTATATACTGACTGAGTGGTCAATAAAATGTTAAATAAACTATAACAGAGGGAAAAGAACTACCAAAACTGACCTTTAACTAACCTTTCATGAAAGGTCAAAATGTATGATTTATTTATACTGTGATTCTAATCGGTTTGACAGTATTTGCTGTGATGTTTGCTATGAGTTAATGTAATCAAGATAAATATCAAACGCAAAAACTAATACATTAATCTATACAAATCAAAATGTGGGAAAACTGAACTCCACTACGCCCTTCATTGTGCACATCGTGGCCAAAAGTATGTGGACATCTGAACATTACACCCATATGTGACTGTTGAACATCTCATTCTAAATCCATGGGCATAAACATGCTGCTCTTACAACCTCCACTCTTGTTTGGAGGCTGTACACGCTTTTTTTTTTTTTTTGCAGCCTGGCTGCACGGATTTGTTCCCATTCAGTCCCAAGAGCATAAGAGAGGTCAGGCGCTGATATTTAGTGATGAGGCCCGGCTCACAGCTGACGTCCCACTTCAGCCCAAAGGTGCTGATGGAGTGGAGTTCAGGGCTCTGTGCAGGTCAGTTGAGTTCTTCCACTTCAGCCTCTGAACAGTATATTTTGTTGACATCTCTTTGTGTATGGGAGCATTGGCATGTTGAAGCAAGAACATGGCCTTGCTCAAACTGTTGCCTCGAGGTTGGAAGCACACTATTGTTTAAAATATTGTATGTTGTAGCATTAAGGTTTTCCTTGAATTAAGGGAGTGACTCCAAACCACGATCAACAGTTCCACCACCTAAGTATGTAGTATTTATCATTTCTTATTTGTTATTGCAAGGGTGCCAGACATTCCCTAGTTCCAGCTTTTCAATTGTGAGGGTTTACTGCTTATCTGTGTCTTGTGTTATGGTAAATATATTTGTTTTTCCTGCTTTCTGACATTTTATGGACATGATTGTTTGATCGAGAAAATAATGGACTTATTAATCAATAAGAAAAATGGTCATGAGTTACAGCCATAATACTGTACATGTAGGCCTACATGAGTATGTGTGTATCAGTGGTGGAAGAGGTACTCAAATCATGTAAAAATACAACTAAAAGTTAATTTAAAATCCTACTGAAGTAAAGGAACAGATATAGTAAAAGCAAAATTACTTGTCAAAAACTCACTGTTAAAAAATTAAACCATCTGAGAAATGTAGAGAGGATATTTCTATTGGTGGAACTAAACAACTGATATACATCTTAGATGTGACAAGGGGCCAACTAACTAGAGACTAAACCTGTCAAATAAATGCACTGGAGTTAAAAGTACAATATTTTCTGCTGAAATGTAGTGGACCAGAAGCATAAAGTAGCATAAAATGGAAATACACAAGTGAAGTCTGAGTCCCCGAAACTTGTACTTATGTAGGCCTAAAGTAAGCTAGTTATATGTATTAAATACATACGTGTGTGTGTGTGTGTGTGTGTGTGTGTGTGTGTGTGTGTGTGTGTGTGAGTGAGTGAGAGAGAGAGAGAGATTGTATACAGAAGCCTATATCTGCCTGAACACTAATTTCATGTAGCCTCCCTCCCATTTTCTGTGATCAGTCTACAACAAATGTCCTTTCTTGACTGTATTTCTTCTTCACCCTTACTACCTGCTCAAACCATTTAAACCGCTGTAACTGTGCATCTTTGTTGTGTAAAATCTTTATGAAGTGTAATAAAAATCGTGATCAAAAAAGTATGTGGGCAGGGGGGTCTTTATACTGCTTACACTCATCTTGTGTATGGTGTGTTATTCAACAAATTACGTAACTAAATGTTAAGTTACTCAGTGAAGCAAAGCGATAGCAAACAAATATATTTCCTGCCCACTTTAATAGACGTGCAGGTGTCAGTTTGAGTGTACGTAAAACTAATCAACCACGTGAGTGGTCATGTTATTTATTTTCGCTTCCGCATGGAAACAACCACTGGCCTATCTGTTTCGAGGGGTGTTTTGTATCACCTCGTTAATTTTGTCCGAGACTCTCGATTTTATGGCAAACAATAAAACCCCCACAATGTTGAGCATTTCAACCTGTTAAAAACACGTTAATTATTTATCGTTTATTTTTACAAAGGGCGTTTTATGTCCATTTGAGAGCTTCCGGTTTCCCCTCCATTGCATAAAAGTGAGGTCACCATCACGACATAAACAGTAGCAGCTTCCTCAGTAACATTTAATTTTTAAACACCGAAGCCGATTTGGGTGAAATCTTCCCAAAATGGCCCACTCTGTTTGTCTCATTTTAGCGGCTTTATTTTCCATCGCATGGACACAGTTTATACCCCCGGTAAGCGATATTTCCGCATAATCATTGTGCTGTTTAACACATTATTTTGGGCGTGTTGTCCAGCTACGCTGAGTTGTGACGATATTTTTGTTTAAAAAAGTTAAACCCTTTTATATTAATGTATTTACAGTATACAGAAGAATGTCGGGCAGAAATGTATCCACCAAACGGCCCCACGTAAGTAACATTACTCTAAAATCGTCAAAGAGAGAAACATTGTGAGAACAAAAGTCCGTGTGTAGTAAGTTATCTAACAAGTACCTGGTGTGTTTTGTAACTGAACTCTGCTGCCTTCACTTGCCTTTCGTAAACCTTAATATCCAAATTCACAATTTGCAGTTAGTACATGCTGCGTTTGGTTGGAGAGACAAAATTGGAGTGGACATTGAAGATATATTTTGACATCTAAAAGACGCTATTGAGTTGTAGGTGCAAGTCTAGGATCTAGTGTTTTTGGAGTTTGACCCAGGGAGTAAAAGCCAGAATATGTTGGCCTCTCTGCAGCACTGATTTTGACTTTTCTAGTTAGGTTAGATGTGTGCATTCCCTTTTTTCTTTTAGAATAGATTTGGGTTTTTGAGTCCCTTCTCTATAGACTATAAACAAGTAAGAGATGCAGCATCACATGACCAGTGGGCTAGCTGAGAGAAAATAATTTAGCAATCTTTTAAAATGCTTCTATTTCATAGAAACATTCACTTTATAGCAGTTCTTCTGTTTCCCATTGCATAATATTTAAATTGCAACAGCACACATTTTTAGGCACATTGGTCTAATGATGCCACAGTCATTGCTGAAGGCAGAATATCTGGGAGATTTTTGATTGATGAATGACCATAACGTTTATTTGTTTCCACACTATATTAAACTAGGATTTACCAGTCAGATTGAATTAGTCTGTGTAGCCTCAACTGCTGCATTTTTTAACTCCAGAGGCATTACATTTCAAGTTAATTAAAAAAACGATACATTTAACAGACTATCAGTGATGTTGTGAATAGGATGTTATCATTTTCAGCATTATGCTGCAGTAGATTTACAGTGTTTCCTTTTTCATTAGGTTTAGAGGATCTGTCAATTGGTACACAGTGGACCTCGACTTACCGCCCAGCAAGAGATGGACACCTCTGATTACTGACAAAAAAAAAGATGTAAGAACACTGAAGTACTTTTAAAGTAGTCTTGCAGAAATGCCACCTTTTTGTTATTTTACTCATGATCACTCTCTTTTAAGCTGGTCAACATGATTCAGGCCATCAAAGACTTGGCTGATGCTTTTGTGCCCAGTGGACGGCTGATAGAGCTGGTTGACATTACGCTGGTGAGTGTCATTCAAGTTTTCCCCAGAAAAAGGGATGGATGTATTTATTTATTTATTGTCATGAAAGGTTTAATGACTGCAGTATGTTCCACTGTCCTGCAGCCTTTGATGGCAGACACTTTCCCAAACCCTTTCAGGGATGAAATCAAGGCAATTGCAGATGTTTCAGGGGTACCCCTTGGTAAGAAAACCCAAGTGTTCTCAACTCCCTATATAGTAACAGTTTTTGAAAAATGTCCCATTGACCTCTTCTGTTTATTTATAATCTAGGTGAAGTCGTCTTGTTCAACATCTTCTATGAGGTTTTCACTGTGTGCACATCAATTGTTGCAGAAGACGATAAGGGTGGGTCATCGTCCACAATGAGATTAAATCAAATGAATTTAAAATAATGTCACATCAGTACTGAGATGCTTTTGGGCTTTGCACTTTTACAGGTAACCTCATTCATGGCAGAAATCTGGATTTTGGATTATTTATGGGGTAAGAATTGTACCTTTTTTTTAATTTTTAAATCACTTTTTATTTTTTTAAAGCTTCATAGTGTAAAATAGCATCACACGAGATGGACTTGTGCCTCTTCACAGCTGGGACGTGAAAAACAAATCATGGATCATTAGTGAGAAGTTGAAACCTCTGGTGGTCAACCTAGACTTCAAGAGAAATAACCAGACGGTCTTCAAGTCTACAAACTTTGCTGGATATGTTGGCATGCTGACTGGCATCAAGCCTGTAAGTTATTTAGTATTATAACTGAAGATTCAATCGGCATAAATTAAAATCACAGACAGCAATTGGGTTGTGTAAACTTCAAGCACAGTTCTAGATGTTGGAAAGACTAAACGGGTATTTATTCCTTCTCTCCCAGCACACATTCACTCTGACTATGAATGAACGCTTCAGTCTTGATGGAGGATACATTGGTGAGTGATTAACTGCTTTGCTCTGTACTATTTTTGTACTGGCTTTCGAGATAAGGTCTCTGTTTGTGACTTTTGTGTCCCCATGCAGGAATCCTGGAGTGGATCTTGGGCAAGAGAGATGGGATGTGGATGAGCTTTCTCACCCGCTCTGTCCTGGAAAATGCAAACAGGTATTCCACTTTGATATGTATGTACACACATACTGTGGAGCTGTAATGTCCCTATATTTGTATCTCGTGTTCTAGCTGCATGTGCATGAGGGACACACAAGCACAGTGGCACATTTTTGTCGAGGACAGTAATTCATATCAGTGTGATGGCAGTAATGTGCGTTAAAATGTTGCAGTGCACCAATAAGCTAATGTCCAGGGTGCAGGTTTCAAAAGACTTGCAATTGTTTTTTTGTTTTTATTGAGTAGAGAATATTTTCAACATGTTCGTTAGGTCTTAAGGATTTAACAAACAAATGTGGGAAACAAAACACATTTGTATTACAATGACAGCTTGAAATGAAAGATACTTTTTTAATTTATTTTTAGTATCTTGAAAAATGAAATGCTGTAATCAGTTTCAAGGTTAGTTTATTTGTATATCACAGTTCATCAAGTAAAGTCAAATGCTTAACAGGCAATTAATGAGTAAACAAACATTTGATTTAAGAGTAAAATAAAATATATATTTGTGATCGAATGAATGAGAAGAGAAAGTAGTGCACTTAAAGTGAAGTCTTGAATTTAATTGAATAAAAGGCTGTGGCAAACTAAAGTTTTAGGTTGTGATTTAAAAGAACAGAGTTGGAAGCAGAGTTTGTTCCTGATTTGTGGTGCATACAAGCTGAATGTGTCATATCCCCATTCTCTAGCTATGAGGAAGCCAAAACCAGCCTGGCTCAGACCAAGCTGCTGGCTCCAGCCTACTTCATCCTCGGAGGAAACCGTACAGGCCAGGGCTGCATCATCACCAGGTCCAGACTGCTCAGCATTAATATCTTGGAGTAAGTACTGGAGCTTATTCTGTCCTTTTTTTTCTTTTTTATAGCATTTAATGTAATCCATACAGAATGTTTGTTTGCGTTGTTGGATAGAGACGTCTGCTTGCGTTTTTACCGTGAGTTGTGCCTAACTCTGAAGTCACAATGACTCAGCTTTTCTCGTGTTTTTCTTGTGAAACACCACTTGCTCAACTAGAAATTGATTCGGTTTCCGATCACCTGTTTGATGTTTCACTAATTTGTGTGGGTGGTTGTTGTTTTTATTTTTTAAATGTAATTATTTGTATTTTGAGGATTGACCTGAAGCTGGGCCGGTGGTTTGTCCTGGAGACAAACTACGATCACTGGAAGGAGCCTTTGTTCCTGGATGATCGCAGAACTCCTGCCATGAAGTGCATGAACCAGACCACACAGACAGTGAGTACCAATGACACGCTCACTTCCTGTACGGAACTGGACACATTTCTGCCTCTCGTTAGAGGATGTTTTCAGATGTAGTTAAAGCATGTGATTTTTAGGTCTGAAGTGCAAGTAGGACACATTGCATTTTTTTTTTTCTTTTTTTTTTATCGAAGCTGTAAGACACCTTTTTATCTGTCACTTTCTTTTAGAACATCTCACGGAAGACCATGTATGATGTGCTCTCAACTAAACCAGTGCTTAACAAGGTGAGTCTGACAGTTTTCGTAATATATTAAAAGCAAGATAAGATTAGTTAAATCACTTTTTTCTTGTTTTTTTTACAGTTGACTACATACACAACACTGATGCAAGTGTCTGAGGGAAAACTGGAGTCGTATATTCGCGACTGCCCAAACCCCTGCATGCCCTGGTAACGGTCCAACTACTGAACCTGATCAGTTTGTAAATGTGTATTTACATAGAAACGCTATGAGGGAGACCAGCTCAGCTGATCTTGGGCCAAAATTTAAGGTTGTTCCTATTTTTAAGTGTTTGCACAGCTACCAATCACCGGAACCAAAGTTTGTCTCGACAGCAACAGACAGTTCAGGAATACTTAAAGCTTTAATAAAAAAATCTTACTTTATCCTGTAATGAAGGGAAATTGATACAAAAGTCAAACCGTAAATGTTTTCCCTCTTATTTTTCTGCTGTAATTATGTGTACTATTTCACTGGATCTCAACATGGGCTTAGGGATCCCTGAGATGAATTATTGTGTATAATTCAATTAATGCAAAATATTGTTGAGTTTTGTCTCAAATCTAGCCGATGCTCACCAATTTGTGCCTCCACACTGTGTTGTCCTGCTGTAGTCCAGTGTTCTATTTGTTTGTTGTGATCCTAGTTTAGCCGTTGTCAAAGGGTTACTAAAACAACTAAATTAAGTTACTGGTACTGTCTCGCCATGGCTGACCATTTCACATAATGATGGTGACTAATGTACCTCATAGCTGACCTCTTTTTTATTTTTAAAGATGGTTAATTAAAAGATTCCCAAATGTGCTGTTCTACTTGTTTTAGGATGTCGTTATTACCATGTGAGCTGGTTCTTTTGAATTAAGTTCTTGATTTCTCATTGGGGGCTGCAACTAAGTTACTTTCATTATTAATCCAGATTATTTTCCCAATTAATGGATAAATCCTTTTATCTAATAAATGTTTTGACAATTTACTGACTAATCAGTTTTATTCTCAAGTATTGTGCAGTAGTGTAAATTGCCGTAAGAGACAGTAACATTTAGTGTAGATTCAGAGGTACGACGATATTTGATGAAGAGACGCAACACTGCAGCATCAACGATACCTACGTGGTTAACTACATGAAAACACTAATGTACAAAATTTGTCAACACATACCAGTTTTGAAAGCTCTAGCATTTTATTATTTAAAACTTATTACCATAGTCAACATTTTAATTACATGAAAACCATTAACAGAACAAAACAGTATATAAAGATGCGTCTGAAGGGATAAAAGTCTGAGATTGAAACTGATATAAAGGAAAACGTGTTCACACTAGAGAAACAATTAGCTGAAATCAGCCAGGCTACAGCTGAACTTCCATCCTACTATAATCTCTTTATAATTAGGAATCAAGTGCAGAAAAGATGAGCTTTACAGAAACAAGGCCAGGCCAAGACAAATAAAACCATTTTAGAAGAAAAATCACAACTCATGTCAAACTGATCCCAGAACCAAGAGATAGACTAAGGCGGATCTGAAGAGGAGTTTCAGTACTATAAAGATTCTAACAGAGGCTTAACGGTCAGTAATCAGCAGCATGAAGACATCCCCTCCCCAGATTACAGATAAACCACATTAAACATTCAGGAATAAAATGAACTTAAGTATTGATTAAGTGTAGAGGTTTAGTTTTATCTGTTGTGTGTCAACAGTTACAGCTAACTTGTGACCAATAGTATGAGCCTTTGCTCCTTTAAACTAGCAGATAGAGTCAACAATCATACATCCAGAGCAGATTAAGGGTGTAAGCATAGTGTTGCTAAAAACAGTAGACTTTGAGACATCGGTGTAAATCTTTACACACTCTGGGTACTGACAGCGTCTGAAAAAGACAGGAAAATATAGAATTTACTGGACTTTTAGTTTATATACAGACAAAATTAGTCGATCATTCCGGAATGGTGTACACGTGGTAACAAGGGGCAGTGTGCTTTGGCTTTTGTAGGGTATTTGGCAACTAAACAAATAAAAACTGTAATACTGGGAAGAATTGTAATCCATACCTGGTTCTTTCAGTGCATGTGCATTTCCCACCAGCCCAGACAGCGATTCAGTGTTCCCATTGAGGATCTCTACAGACAGGTTGTTATTCTGCTGCTCCTCCACTATTCTCTTCTGTAGTTCCTCCTAATGTGAAAGCACACAGTACATCACACAGGGATTTTGCACCTCGACTTCCCTATAATTAATATATATTATATATGTGTGGGTTTTTTTTGTTTTTGTTAGCTGTACACACCTCACACATGACTGAAAGCTGCAATGGCAAGTCGTCCACTTTCACAAAGTCTTCCTCATCAGATTTCTGACTGGTGTTACCTGAGCCCATCTCCTGCATCAATAATAATAAAATCAGGACACAGCAGCACAAACGAAAGGTCAAACTATCCCGTGTGTTACTTGTAAGTAATGGTCCTTTCATTCCAGAGAAAATCAGCCGATATGTTCTGATAATTGGATGAATACAAATATCCTGAGCATATTTTGAAGTTAACGAAGCATCTTCAGACTTACATCTACATTGATCATGACGGGAGAGTCTGTGTCAGGGCTGCTAGTGGTGGTCGACTCCTTTTGGACATCTTGACGTTGGAAGACTGTGGAGCTTCCTTCGGAGGCAACAGCTGCCCCGACTTTACTCTCCTCCTCAGGACTCTGGCACTCCGCCATGTCGCCGTCCTCTACTGTGCAATCCACAGTCCCAACTGACTTGTTTTCTGCAAAACAAAGAGAAACAAAAACTTAAAAAGTGTCTAAAAATATGAGATTTCTATCAGACAAAAGCCAGGCCTCACCATCATCTTCTTTCTCTGAATTCCTCTGTTCACTTTTGGTCTCCTGGGTTTCGCTGGATCTAGTATCCTTAAAACATGACACGATTCCACAGGTCAGACTGAGAAAAAAGTGTTGACTTAACCAAATTCTGGTTGTTTATGAAAAACACGAACCGTAACACTGACCTCCTGCTCCACTTGTCCATCAGCGGAAGCCTGCAAGGATGTTTGAACATCAACAGGTCCAGCTTCGAACTCCTCCATTTCCTCCTCCTCATTCTCATCCTCTCCACTGCCGTAGTTTGTCAGGGCCTGAGTCTCTGCTTTGGAAAGACCTGAAAGAACACACACAAGAGTGAGAGGCACATGTTTGTTACATTAATGCATGCAGATGACACAATAAAACATAGGAATTGGTGCATATAGTTTTATTTTTAAAAAGGTCACTTTCAGCATGATAGGGGTTTTTGCAAATTTCCTGCGAAACGCTAAACTACTGATATTAAATCATGACTTAAAAAAACATTATTGCAACTTATCATTGACAGTGATGACACAACACATTTAACAATATGTTATCCTCGCATATAATACAGAATAAAAATGCCAGAATTAAATGTGAAAGGGAGGGAAAAGAAGAAAAAAAAGTGTTAAATCTTATCTTATAAATCTTATTATAATGCATGTAGTTTCTTCTCTAAATAATACCAAGGCGCCCTTTTAATATTTTCACTTACTGATTGACAGAGGAATTCCTTGTCCACCCACTTCGTCCTCATCTTCCTCTTCAACCTCTGAAGCATCACTGCTCCTGCTGTTCGCCCTCTCTGTCTGCAGGTAAAGGTCCTGGAGAGTAGTATTGCCTTCCTGCTCAGCCTCATCTCGGTCCTGGGAGAAAAATAGAGACCTCACTGTAACCCTGATTCCTGGTGCACTGACAATTTCATTACCTGTATTAAAATGACTGACCTTGTCTTCATCTGTGTAGGCTGGAGAAACTGACTTATCACCAGTAGCCTTCGCATTTTCCTAATTGGGAGGAATAAATTAACACCAGGAGTTAAAGAAGTCTCACCCAAACACATTTCTGTGCTACGGTGTTAATTCTTTCCTCATACACACTTATTTTATTGCCAAAAATGCAAAGTGGGAATTAAAAAAAAAAACTACTAACCTTGAGGCTGTGATTTGCTCTACCGGGTGGCTCTGCCCTCTTTTTATTTTTGTGTTTGGCTGCCAAGGCGATGCTGCTGCTGTTGTCCAAATCCTGCATGAGCCTAAAGAAGGCGAGCTCATTGAAGAGGATCTCTGAGATCTCCACCAGGAGGTCCTCCCCACAGTCCTTCAGGGTACGGCCCACAAATTTGCTAAGAGAGTCCTGGAGCAAGACGAGAGTTGTGTCAGCAGAGGTTGTTCTTCGTTTTATCGGTTTGAGTCTTGTATGGCCTGGTCGTACCTGCAGTATGCCTCCCAGCTGTCTGTGGAAAAAGCGGACAAACTCTTTGCTTTCATCATTCTGTTGTGTGAGAGTGAGAACCATGCGCCGCACAGATGTCAGCAGCTGGAGGGAACACACCTCGTCCATGTTCTCCTAATAAAAGAAAACAAACATTACAGAACAATTTAACTCTTTAATAACTGCTCACATTCACAGTGGTGCATGCAGTGCAACATTCAATTAAAGCCTTAAAATATTTAGCAATCAATTACTAAACATTCATTTAAAAACACACTCAATATGTAATAGTTCAGTTTAAGTATAGGAGATTTATATTTTTTCAATTCCAGTACATCTTCTGCTGGCAGTTCCCGCTGTTATCCTACCTTCAGGAAAGGAATGACTTCTGTCATGATGGCTTTGATCTGACGATCCAACTGCTGGGTGTCAATCTGAGGGCAGTGCACATCTTCATCTACACTTCCTGCTCACAGACAAAAAAACACATCATTTTATTCAAACATTCTGCAAAATATAACGGCAATGCTTGTGTTGTTACAGGTCTTTGCACATAGTGTACTCGGGCAGGCTTATATGGTTGGGTACCTTCCACCGGGGCAGCAGGGTTAGCAGAAGGATGTTCAGCATTTGAGACTTCAGAGCCACCTGCACCTGCAGCGCTGGCGTTGCAGGGGTTAAACTCAGTTTTAAGCTTCATGCGCTCGTACTCCCTAATCCTGGCCAGAGCTTTGTCTAAATGAATCACCGTGTTGCCTATCAGAGCAGCAAAGAAAGGACAGCGGGGGAATGAAAAAGAGACAGAAATGGGATCCAAAAAAAGGTCTAAAATCAATAGAGCAAGAGGCATAAGACTGTAATGGATATTAATGCACCTGTAACCAGGTTTACACAACAGGATCAAACTAAGTATGCCAGTCTCACTCCTAATCTATGTCACAGAAGTTTCCAAAAAACCTGACAGTCCATTAAACAATATCCTTTACTTTGACCATGTGGTATTGATCCTGAGGTGTAAAGTAGTCCTGCTGGAGAAAGTGCTTCAGTTTGATATAGTTGAAGGCAACAAGCAAAGCATTTGAGCTGAACACTGGGATGTTAAACAACTTTACAAGCTTCAGTCCCTTGTTTTTTCTTGCTGTGTACATGCGTGACTATACCTAGGTCATCGTTAGCAAATGGCTCCAGGTTGGACGAGGTCGACATGGTGCTGTCATTGTCCACGGATTCGGCGTCGTCTCTCTTCTTCATTGTGCCCTGCGTGAGCCTCAAGTTTTTCTCCACCACCTCCTGAAAAATGTGGAAGATTCTGTTATAAGGCACGAACAGTAAATATCTGAAACCACATGTTTGGAATATAGAAGATAATTCACCATAGATCTACTTATAAAACAGCCTAACACCCCCCCTAATGAATTCAGAGGCCACAGAAATGTCCCACATATATTATAAACAACAGCAATGGGGGCTTCTCTTGTCAAACTTGGAAAATAAGACATTTCATCCATCATTCTTGAACAAAGGCATTATTTAGACAGACAAAAGGCCTGGATCCCAATTAGCATTACCCTGGGGATCTAGGCCCAGAACAAAGAACACATGTCTGATCTGGCAAAAGAGTCGTGGAGAGACGAGGGTCTTTTTATTAAATTTTTTTACTGACAGGCTTCTGAAATCTTCCTGTCAAGTTAAATTCAAAGACAATTAAGATGGGGGGCGGGGGGGGGAATTAAAATCAGAGAATAAAGAGAGACAAGGATGAAAGGAGGCAAGGCAGAGATCGAAACTAATGAAAGATGGACTGAAATTGAGAAGAGGAAGCAAGTAAAAGTGATTTTAAATGTTTTTTTAAAGAGTAGGAGCAGGGTGACAATAAAAGGACTGAGAGAAAGACATCAGGACTGGTAGAGGCATGAGAAAATCCCATGCTGGGAAGCAATAGTGCTCCTCTTACTGCATCACTGGTGGCCAGACTCTCGCTGGGTGTGAGCTCAGACTGAGAGCCTGCAGTCCACGCCACAGGACCGAGGGGGGGCAACTGGTCCTCTGCTGCACTCTTCTCTGCCAGGTGCCGGGTCACTATGTCCTGGCAGAAACACAGAGAGAGACACTGCATTTATACCTAATGCCAGACCCTAAAGTTGTCTCCACCAGCCTCATGACTGCCATTTCAAAAGTCCCTTTTTTCCTCCCAATTGTCTCTCCTGCAGGTCTGGTCTGCCCAGGAAGCAGAGACCTTTGGTCCAGACTCTCTCAAGTATGACCTCTCAAATCTGCAGGTGTAAAAACGACCGAGACAGTCCTAATTATGTCTGGAAATGGTCTGAGAGACCAAAATCTTCTCTGTAACCAAGTCACATGATCAGATATTCTGTGCCTGGAAAAGAAGTCACCCCATATTCTCTCTAGGTACAAATCAAGCCTGAATATCTTGAAATGTGAGTCCAGCATAAAGGACATACCCATACTAGATGAAGTTATACGTGTCTGTACTTACCTGTAGGGAATACAGTGCCCTCTGCCTTAAGTAGTCTGTGTTGAGCAGCTGCAGTTCATGGAAGAGCTCGATGAGAAAGTGGGGACGCGACTCATTCTGGGATATCAAAGTTGCCACCTCAGAGTAGATCGTCTCCCTCAGGGCCTCGAACAGTGAGAAGTCGCTGCTTGCATCTACAGGATCAAGATTTGACAGCATGCGATTTGTGTGGATACTGGTAAATAATCTCATCCATGAGTAAAAGAACAATAGTCTGTCTGAACTCACACTTAGAAGCTTTGTTTTAGGTTAAGGCAAAAACAGAACATGCATGGGATGTTTAAGCGACACAAGAACCAAATGATGCTTGGATTTTGCATTGTGAGTTTACCTGGTGCTTCTGTGCATGCAATTCTGTTAGAGAGGAAGGGTGTTCTCCAAGCATAGGCTGTGAGTAAGATAAATTAAAGTGACGACAAAGTAAATAAACCCAAAATTATAATGAAACACATGGTCATGACAAATGTGCAAAGAATTAAAAAAGAAAAAACAGTAACGCAAAATAGGACTAATGTAGATATTAAATGTATACAAAGAAAAACCACAGACACAAGAGGGGTGAGGTGGGTGCATAACTTTCACTAAGGAGTAGCTTGACCCATACCAGAGGAGAGGTCATTTCGTTTGCTCTCAAGCTTAGTTTTGCTGTCAAGTTTCTCTTGAGTCAGCTTGTCCAACAGACTCTTATTCTGGTCCTTGTGATGAGACAGGGCTGCCCTCTCCTGGGCAAAGTCTGCAGTGCTGCTAACACTGTCACTCTCATGGCCTGAAAAAGAAAATGGAAAGAAAAACACTAGCGACATTGTCCTCATTAAGTCTTTGCTAATTTGGTAACAGCAAATAATACAGGAGATTCAGCTTGATACCTTCGCTGTTCTTGTTGTGCCCTTTGCTCCTCCGGCGGCGACTCTTGGAATTAGGTGTCTTGGTTCGCGAGGCCAGGTTGGCTTGTGCAGACACCTTGCGCCCGGCCTTGAAAGTCTTTGTGATGGTGGTGGGATCAACGGGATCGGGCATGCTGCTGAAGCTTTCCTGTGACGCCCTGTCGAAATCTTGAGGTCGGGAGTGGCAGTTGGCGAAAGTGGGGGAGGAGGAGGGAGACTCTTGGGGCTCCATTTTTGACTGGTGATGCTGGACAGCGTTGTTTGAGTAGGAGGTTTTAAGCCAGCCAGCCGACCTAAAGTGGAAAACAAACATATGAACTATAATGTTTACACAAATAAATATAAATGTCTTTCCAGCAAAACAATGATGGGCGTACCCTCTCTCTGTAGCGGTGTTAAGAGGGGACCGTTGCAGTGGAGGAGGGAAACTCATGTACTCTGTTTTGATTGAGGTGTTGGGGTCCAGCTGCTGCTTCTGCTGGTCAGGGGTTGCCTGACCTGCTGCCCCCTGAGGGAACTCACCCACGGGAGCGGGGAAGAGTGGATATAAGTTAAAGCCTGCAGAGTGAAAGAAAGAAAGAAATACTTGATTCATTTTAAGGTTCAAATGTTATTGGTCCAAAGAATCAATTCAATCTAGACAGATGGACTTTTGGCCTTTCCTTTCTGAACAACTGAGTCATTTTAATACATATCACTTAATTTAAATTCAAATGCACTAATTGAAATTGAGTACTCTTACCAGTACTTGCATAAACAATGATTAGCCAGAGCCTCGTGATAGTGTTTTAGCATTTAGTTGCTTCTAAAGCAAACCATTCTAAACATGCGTGTAAGAATTAAGCTCCAGAGCTAATAAATATGCATGACGTACTGGGAGGGAATGGGGATATGGCAGCAGTTGACATGTTGTTGGTTGAAGGATGGAGGGTAGAGGAGAAGGGGAGGAAGACACCAGGAGGAGAGGCTGAGGGACCGCAGCTGGATTCCTGGGAAGAGCCATGCTTCTGTGTCTGCCAACCTGCTGCTGAAGAGGAAGTCTGCTGTTGCTGCTGCTGCTGCTGCTGCTGCTGCTGCTGGCGAAGGAGGTCATTCAGGACCTGCTTCAGTCTGAAGGAACAGTATGACAGATTATAGAAAGTTTAAAAAGATGAACTACTCCATAGAAAGGAGGTGGTTTACTATTGTATACTTTTGTTTTCACCTTTGTACGTTGTTTTGCTGCCAAGTCAGCTGGGTGTAGCACTGGTTGAGCTGGTGCATAACCAAGTGGACCTGTGGTGACGACATGTTGTTGGGAAACACACTGTACTGACCTGTCAGTAGGGACTGCAACATATAAGAGAGTGTCTGTGGAGGAAGGGGAGAGAGGAGAAGAATGGTTGACAGTTGTGTCACTGCATTTAAATTAAGTCTACAAATGCGGTGAAAGCTTGTGTCAATTATCAAAATCAGTGTCAACCTGCTGGTCCTGCAGGAGCGTCTGACACATGCTGCTGCTGAAGTCCAGCTGTCTCTGCAGCTGGATGACCTGCTCCTGCCAGTGACATGAGCCCTCTGTGAAGGAGAGCTCAGAGGCCCAGCGCAGGTTCTCTTGCCGCCGTGTACCGTGCTGGCTTGCAGACTGGTTCAAACTTCTGGACGGCGGCAGCTGCTGCTGCTGCTGCGCCTTAGTCTTGTTATGAAGAGATAAATTCCCACTACCTTCACCTGAGAAGGTTGGTGGAGGCTTCAGGTTGCTGAAGACACAAAAAAAAGTGAGCACATTGTTAACAGATGAATTATAGATATCAGTACAATACAATTCGTCCTGCCTCCATTTTGTCTGACCTTCCTTGATTCTTCCTGTTACTGTAGGAGCACTGGTTCCTGCTGGTTGAGTAGATGTGGATCTCATCATCAGTGCTGCTCTCTGCACATTCTTCCTGCTCCTCTTCCTCCTCTGCACCCATCTCTGAGCGATATTCATCGTCATCATCATCGTCATCATCATCATCATCATCAAGGTGGCAGGGAGTGGAACCCCAGGTGGCCATTGTCCTAATTACACATCAGCAAATGGAACAAAATGTCGCTGTCTATGGGATAACCATAATTTTAAACCCCTCTAAAACTCCAGCTAAAAAACAGTATAACAACAGCTCCCACAATATGCTTGGGCAAAGTATAAGTATAGCCCATGTTGTACAATGTGGCTGCTGGGTGGGTTCTGCAGTTCACCTGCAAGAATCTTCTATTTTCCTCAGTGAGACAGGCCCCTTGAGCAGTTTGTTTCCTACCTTTCATCCCTACTGACAGGCTGTGAGGGTGTCGCAAGACCTTCTTGGTCAATCCTCCGGGGAGAGTCAATGAGACCACTACGCCTCTGGTGTTCAGCCATCAAGGACTCGAGGTGCTTTCTGCGCTGTCGCAGTTCTTCCCGCAAGATCTGGTGGCGACGCATCTCTGACCAAAGCTGCTCACAGCACAATAACAGAGCCAAACAGTTTACTGTAATCTGTGCTCTCAGAACAGTGCAGATCTCACTGTGACATTTGACTTGTGGTAGCCAACGTGTGCAAGGTGGAGTAGGGTTACCTCATTGTCAGTGACTGAAGAAGTAGCTGCTTCTGGAGGAGTGGGTTTGAGAATAGCCGAGTTAGTTTTGGGTCCACAGGAAGAAGAAGCCTGGACAGCGGCCGGAGTGGAAACTGCAACTGGAACCTTCCTCAGCAAGCCCTGCTGACTTACTGTGCTGGACACAGATGACTGGAAAATAGAACGCAAAAAGATGAAAAGGTATATTTTGAAAAAAAAGAAACAGATTTAGACTCAGTTGCCAATTTATGGGGTAGACCTAGCTAAAACTAATGCAGTCTGATACATCGGCTGTGTAATAAATCCTACCTTCACAAAGGTTAAAAGGTAAAAGGTATTTGTTGAAACTAAGAGGTGTTTATTCAACTTGGTGGTCATTTTGGAGGTTGTAGTTTATGGTGTTTTTACTGAGAGGTGTTTCTATTATTTATTATTGATTTCAATGGGGTGGACAAAATGTCAAAAACACTTTTTCAAAATAGATTTCAATTATACATACTGATTCCGCTTATCAAATCCTAGCACATTATTTTTGAGTAAGACAGTGTGTGTGTGTGTGTGTGTGTGTGTGTGTGTGTGTGTGTGTGTGTGTGTGTGTGTGTGAGTGAGTGAGTGAGTGAGTGAGTGAGTGAGTGAGTGAGTGAGTGAGTGAGTGAGTGAGTGAGTGAGTGAG
>JAVQJL010086153.1:0-22261 GCA_036024295.1 Nannoperca obscura
TACACACTTAAGTCCACATGTAGATGTGTGTGTGTGTGTGATAATGTGCGTGTGTCCACGGTGCGTGTTGTATGTGTGTGTGTAGTGAGTCCGGGGCTTGCTTTGAGTTATCGTTCTCCCCAAGAGGTGTTGAGGGGCCGTACAGCGTGGGGGAGGAACGATCTCCTCAGTCTGTCTGTGGAGCAGGACAGTGACAACATCCTGTCACTGAAGCTGCTCCTCTGCCTGGAGGTGGCGCTGTGCAGTGGATGACTGGGATTGTCTATGATGGACATTTTCATAAACACACAAGCACATATAACATCAAATCATATATCATATCATGTATACCGTCTGGAACTGTCAGTCCACTTAAGACATAAAATGTTCATTCTCTCCAATCATAGGAAAAGCTTGGTAGACTTATTTCTAAGTAGGAGGTTTAGGAAGAACTTATTACAGCTAATTAGGCCTCTGTTAATGTTAATGTTGATTTTGTTGGGTTACTAAAACTGTTTGAACTAATAAGATTTGCAAAGGTGTAAGTTGTCCTGCCCCAACTGGTGCAAGGAGAGTGAAAGAGATGTTCAAGTACAGTATGTGCACGCCGAGACAGTCCTAAAAGGAGGACTAATCAGGCAGCATAAGTGAAAACACTTGTGTGGGTGTAGTAGTGTGTAGGGGCTTTTATGGCGTAAGAGCACATTTGACTATCCCTAAACATTTACATGTAGGAATGTAGGATCTGATTTTTGTTTAAAATGCTTTATGAAATACTACAGATCAAAGACATTGGAGTCTCGATTTTTTAATAGTCAAAATCACAAAAAATGTATTAACTGTATTGGTAACATCTTGGAATGCCGGTGCTTCCCAGATGTTTATTTCCTGGCTCTAAACAGCTGCACACTGGTCACAGACGGTCACATTTTTCATGCCGAAAATGAAATATTGCTAGTCCCTGAGCGGTGTGTTTGATGTGTGATTGAGAGCTTCTTTCATTAGCTAGTTAGACCTCAGGGAATCAGGGCTTGCCAACCTCTGTGAAGAGAAGTGTAAGGAATATACCAGGAGAAGATTCTCTGTTGCTGGATTTGTTACTGTAAAAGATTTTAAGCGCTCAGAGCAGAGGCTATTTGCTGCTCCAAGATCCAAGCTGTAAACCACGGGGTGATCTTGACTTTGCTGTCATTGCTCCAGTCAAGTGCACATTTGAAAATAAGAACCTTAGAATCCATGTTTTTCTGTTGGCATTTTTCTGAAATGTTAGCTTTTTACAAATCTCTATCTCTTTTTTTCACTTCTCTTCTGTCTACTTTGCTATATAATTTATGTTGTCTTATAATGTATCAGCTGATGGTATATGAGAAGAAGAAATCCTGAAGGTCAAGGGTATATATTTTAGATTTTGCTATATTAAGGCAATTACACACTAGAAAACATGCAGTTTTTCTGTTAAGCACTGGTAGTAAGTGTAATACTCAGCAAATGTAATACTCAAAGGTACAGCGAGGAAAAACTATCTTGGATTTTGTTACAAAGGACACTTGTAGTATGCTTATCTTTATTTGATAACTTCATAACTGATTATATCTGTTTGAGTAACTGAAACTGGACTTGTTATGTTGCTCATACACTTCTTACACATTGTGGGCTGGGAGAATTTGTTTTAAAAACATCCTTTGGAAAAAAACAACTCATACACAATCCCTCCCCTACATCCCACAGCATGAATCCCAGCTTGCTTTTCTAAAGTAATAAAGCAGAAACACCCAGTTGATACACAGCCTAAGTGATATCATCATTTTCATCAGGAGGCCAGAGCTTTTCTATGTTGGAGCATGGTTAAGAATTTAGAGTAGGGAATTAAGATGCTCCTAACTCAAACAGTTCGCAACCCTGTGGGGAAAGTTTGTTTTACAGTCTTAAATATATAAAGTGGTAGAACTCTTGGTATGTGAGTTCATGTGCAGGCAGTCTCTGCGGGTTTGAGCTTCTGCAATGGAACAAAATGTCCTTTTATCACGGCCACGACCATGCCTCCAGTTATTCCTTTTCTGGTGTTTTCCTTGTCTCCAGTGCTCCAGTCTGTGATGTGGGTGTGGTGCTCCTGTCACGCTACGAGCGCCCTGATTGCTGTCCACACATCGCCAGCTCATTGTTTCAGCCATTGTGGTAGATCAAGGTTTTGCTCCAGTGTGTTTTTTCCTGGTTTGTCTCTAATTTTGTCTCTCTGTGCCACAGGACCACTGCATGCCTGCCTCCCCGCATGATCATCTCCTTGCCTGCCTCAGCACTCCAGTTAGCCATTAAGAGTTATTTTTCATCAAGCCATGTCAATGGCAATTGTTTGCTTTGGTCAACATTTGTATAAAATACAATTAGGGTCAATGACAGGACAACCCTTCTCTGAAACCAAGACCGTGTGGGATTAGTGTAATGACACACTTTTCTTCAATTGATGTAATTGTAGAAAAGAAAGATTCCTATCAACATTCATAACAAAGGAATGTTCGATCTAGCAGTACTGTACTTGATATGGAATGGGACTTTAGCCAATTAAAAACCTTTCCAATTTCTGCTCTGAAATCAAATTGCACATGTTACAAGCACACCTAGGGTTCTAAATTGCCTTAAACTAATTAGTTTCTACCCCCTGCCCATGCCTCTAAAGTCAAAGCTAACAATTACAATCTGGCCACCCTGAGTTGCACTTCTGATGTTAGCCAATTACATGTACTTTCAAAGTCAAATCATCCAATTACCTTACTTTGCCACCCTGGATTCTCCAGACCCATTAGCCAAATATATCTCACATAACGGGTTTCTCTGGCACACGCAAGCAGATGCTGGAAGATGTGAATCGACATCATGAAAACACATCACTTCCTAAATTCTTTCTGAAGTTCAAACCCTGTTATTAGCAGCTATCAAAGCTCAATGTGGTTCCCTCCAACTCCAGCCACAAGAAAGCCTGCCCCTCTGCACCTTCTATCTTATGATGATATGCCACTTCAAACTTACCTTCAGTGGAAGAAGATAATGATAAGACAGAGATGGCTTTTAGGTGTCTGGAGTAGTAAGGGAAGGAGTTTCAGAGTTTGAAGTTCGTCATGCCTGTGCTGGACTAAAGTTCATGATCTCCTGAACTGTGTGAAATGTGAAAGGAAAACCATAGTGCTAGATAAGAACATTAATATTGGAAAATGTTGAATATTTAATGACCATTGCTTATGTTCAATACAACATCTGTGCATGGAAATTACGGTATGGTTAAGTTTAGCGCAAGATTGTGGGCATAGTAAATAAAATTTGTTTAAGGTATGGTTAAGGTCGGGCAACTAAAACACTTGGTTAAGGTTAGGAAAAGACCACGGTTATGGCTACTAAACAGGTGAACATTAATGGCTGGTCTTTGATGGAATTCTACAATCAAATGACAGTGAAACACCCTACACACCCATCTAGCAGCCCAACCTCCCCACATAACTTTCTGCCTCACTACATAAAGGCCACACTACTTCCTGCATAAACTCTAAACTTTCGCAATGGAAGTAAATTGTGGGGTGCAGATTCATCCACTGTGGACATAAGTCCTAGGGCTACTGGGCTTGTGCTATATCAGCACAACCGCTGCATCTTGGACATTGAGTCAGAAATTTGCAACTGCGGTCTTGCATTTTTAATGATCTTAGATAATACAAGTGTCTTGCACACCAGTCTAAACCCTTCATTACATCCTGTATAAGTCAATGTCAACACAAGTATAATTAGAAATTAACATTTCACTATGAAAAGTCATCATTTGTATGCACAATATATACCTAATATATTTTTGGTAATTCTGATGAAAATTGATAATCCAATTTTTGCTTTCTTTCACTGAATCCTTATGCAATGAAAGAAAATGTAATGAGCTGACTAATAATGGATATAATATGATGATAACATATCAGTTAGAGATTTCCCTTTGATAAGTGATCATGTTAAGGGATATAGTTCCACTGCTTCAAAAGTATTGTCATATATTTGCTAAAGAATTATGTATAATAATAATTTGCATAGCACCTTTCATGGAAAAGAAGCAGCCAAAAGTGCATCACAGAAGAGATAGTATTATTTAATCAACAATTACTAAAGTATGTGTGCATTTTATTTGATCACTGTCGGAACAGAACTTTTTTTTAAAGTCAGTAGTTACCTTTTCCAGCTCCATGTGTGGCTGTTACTGAAATGATGACTCACAGAAAAGCTGCTACTGGTGGATAAAAAATGCTGACAGAAAAGTACCGAGATATCAGAGAAAACTGCGGGGGTTTCTGCAAAGCTTGGGTACAAAGCACTACAGAGAGTGCACTGCTGGAGTGAATGATGGTTGTCTTTCACAGACATATATTTATAATTTCAAAGACATGAGTTTATTTTAAAGGCAGACACTCACAAATCAAAAACTAATGACCTAAGTAGGCGTCTGTGGATGCTAATAGTGAGAAAAACAGTGTGAACAGCTGGTGTTGTTAGTTCACTGCTATGATTGTGAATAGTTTGATCAATAAAGGATGTGAAACTCATGGAGCTTTAGTTAAATTGTAATGACTTGGACTGTTGCTTCTTAATTGTATGTGTTGTTTTTTTTGTAATTAACTGTTCCTGCAACACAAACTCTAATAAGATGCAATAACTAATAGAACAATAACAAATAAACATAAAGGCTGATATACTATGCCTTTCTAGCATCATTTGAATATATGGGAGAAAGCATTCACTGCATTGGTCTTGGTAAAAGAAATTACTAGACTTTGACAAACAAAATCGTGTCTGATGTCCTTTATTATGATGTTCTTATCTTGTCCTGTTGATGTGGTCCAATAACACTCCTAATTGCCATAGGAACCTTTTACTGGAAGTACCTGGGCAAATTTACTTTGCTCATCTATGTATTACATATTTACATACTTATACATAGTCTTGTTCATATTATCTACAAAGTATTTAGACCCACCAATAAAGCATTTGGCCCTAAGTCATCTCAGGATTGATATATGACAGGGTTTGTTTTTACAATGGCTGACATAATACCTTTTCATTTTTTTGTAGTTACCAGTGTGTTTGAATTTTAGATTTAAAATTAGGTTTTCAGTGCCTAGACTATGCTGTTCATTTCTAGTGATCATACATGATGTTAAAAATACTGAGGCAGTTCCTTACCAATTATCAATTAGTATCTGGGTTAAAAATCATATAAGCTTCTGTTGTTTAGTCAGGGGATACTGAAGTAATATAAAGGTCAGATATACTTTATGTGGGTCTTAATAAACATTTGTTAGATCATTTGACTTTGTAACTAATCACACAGATCCATGCAATAAATGATGATAATCATTCATTGCATGGATCTGTGTGATTAGTTACAAAGTCATAAATGATAAAGGTCATACCCACAAGCTCATTACATACAGTATATGGCAACTACATCACTTATACCCATTGTTACTTGAAAAAAGAGAAAATAGAAATGATGCAATATTGTTCATTGGGTGCATCCCCTTGTGACGCTTTCTTTTGTTTTGATTCTTTGATACGTTAATCTAATTTAGTCAGTTAAAACCATTACCCCCTATGGTAAAATGTCATGTTGGTGGGTAAATTGAATTAACTGTCCACTCTTTCACTTTTAAAACTGTGACTTGGCGCTGCGCTTTCTCCAGGGGGTTTCAGGGCACATTGTGATAGCAAACTATCACATCTCCTCCTTTCATCATTTCTCTCTCCGGGAGGTCATATAAAAGACCAAATAGGGATTGTTTGTTAAGCAAACAGCCCTCAGGCTGCCTGCTTTTTGTGGGAGTTTAGTCCCTTTGTCAGAGGTATCAAAGCAGCAGAAGAATAAAGGTGATATTAAAACAGTTTCTTCTTATTCAATTACTCACCTTCCATGGGGTTTGTTTGATCCTCTGTTTATGGGTTTAAATGCAGTTATAATTGGCTCTGTGGTACTTGTAACTCAATTACTACATATTGCAATTGAATACCATTTATATGTGCATGTGTAAAGATGGGTAATGACTTTAAGGTATATCCTGTGGAGTTTGAATCAATTTTGCTGGCTATGTAACAGTGTTTCTGATGCATTTCAAGTACATCTTTACAGTGATTGAATAGCCATTTGTGTTTTCATCTTTGGTTCATTAGCAGTGATCTTGCTTTCGGTCAATAATATCGACCAGAGGCACATAGAGAACATCCTCTGCAATAAAGAAAGAAATGTTTGCCTTCATCTGTGTGCATCCATTATCCTGTAAACCATGCTTTAAGAGAAGAAGATAGATTGTCCTTAGAATCAAAAGATGGGTTTTCTTTTAAATAATTTAAATACAAGCCAATGTGTCTACAAGAAATATAAATATATATATTGTCTCTGCTGGACGTTGCAACCTTCATACTATAAATGAGTGAAAGCAGTGACAACATTTCTAAGCCAGAAAATGAGATTACACTCCCAGAGAATCTTGCTAAGTAGTTGCAACTACTCTAGCCAACACACTTAAGTAAATGTACTACTGAATTCTTTAAATGCTTGAGTTATTTTATGAGAACTAATGTTCTGTTTGGGTTAATTATGTGGATGGGGAATGTGGCTTGTTCAGGCTTTAAAACACGTCTGCTCAATCTCCAAACAAAGTGAGTTGGCTACTGTGATCCCCCCAAAAAGCCTCTTCATTACACAAAGAAATTCCAGGTGGAGCAAAGAGAGATTTTGAGACTTACTTGTACAAGTTTCAGTTTGGGGTGAGTTAAAGGAGTGATTACATCTTAATGTTTTTGTCTTATATTTGTGTTGCAGTACACTGCACTGGTGATCATTTCATTATCATAGCAAGTTTTACCTGGATGGCTATATTATTTTATTTGTTGCGGGGATGGGGGGATTATTTTGTCTACTGTAAACACTTTGAACTGTCATTGTAATTAAGCCAGCTATAATCAATATGTTTATAATAGCAATATATCAAATGACAAAGTGAATACAAAGTGACAATGTAAAAGGAGTCACTCGTAGTGATGAACGTACAGAGGATTATTGCCTGAACCTTCAGCTCCACTCAGATTTACAGAGCCTTGTAATGAGTGTTGGCTCATTGTTTAGCTGTCTGTCTCATCTTTGTTTGCATTTCATAACATGCAAATATAACAAAAATGAAATCAGGATTTATAGGAGATGTGTGATAGCAGTGAGAATGACAGCATGAGGTGAGAGATAACAGGAGAAAAAGAAACAACAATTCAATCTAATAAAGGCTGTAGAGGCAAGAGCTGAGAAAAAAAAATTTGCTACACCAAGAACACTCATTAACCTATCCCCTCCTATCCAACCCTGAGAGTTCAGCATTTTACAATGAAGGAACACGCTGGACCAAAAATGGGAAGACAAAAAAGATAAAGCCCTTCATTTAGTCCCCCATCCTGATCTCACAAGGAGGAGAAATTGGAAACAGAGACACAGCTCTTGGGACCTTGAGGAAATTAAATACGGGATTCAATGGGCAGACCGACTCAATCACACCACGCGTTTGTAAAATGACTTGGGAATTGAATCCCTTGCCGCTAAGCTGGGGATGTTATTGCTCTTGTAGCTATTTCTGTTTAACCAGGCCCGGGCACAGGCCAGGTCAAACACAAACACACACACACACACACACAAGTGCATATCCATTTAGATCAAGATACACTTAATATTACACCCATGCACCGGCACATAGATAAATACACATATGCAATAACGCACGATTAGGTACACACACACAGACCTGCCAGCACTGAGTAGAATCTGTTACAAACACGATTTAGGTTGAGTAACTTTAGTTTCACAATAATGAGAAATATATTTTAATATAAAAAAGCAATGGATCATTACTTAACATACAGATATTGAATACAATGTTACATTGTGACATCTTCTGGGTCATTTTTATCAGTCACCTTCAGATGATCCATAACTTCCTGCCTGTTAGATTTTTGTTTGTCGGCTGTAAACATGGTAACAATTTTTCATCCCCAGCTATCTGCATGAAGAAACACAAAGACAACAAATCCATCCACATGAAATAAGTGTAGTGTTAATCCTAACTTTAATATAATGTAATATGTTTGAAGAAACCTGAAGTGTGGATTTGGTTTTACCTCTCACTACTTTCTGGAGTCAGAATATCCAAACAGAGCAAAGGGATAACAACCAAGCAGAAACCCTCATGACTGAGTCTGAAAGGCTGAGACTTCTGTCAGCCAAGCACCCAACAAAATATACCTTACTGCAATATCAGTCTAATTACAGTAACTTACGTAATAAAATAATGTGATATTTCAAAATTAATTAGGAGGACACATTTGCCCTTGAGACACAAATACCTTGTGGAAAAAATATCTATAAAATACAAGCTAATTTATTGAGTTCCATGAGTCAGCCGTTGTTGAGTTGAATAAATATGCAGATTTGCATTTACAGTTTTTATTGCACTTTTTCTCTATTTTGCACATGCTATTGAAAAAACTGGTACCATATAAATAAAAATACAGGAAACGTACTTATGAGTACCACATGAAGTAGAAGTTATAGATATAAAGTGTAAGCATCAACTCATTACATTTACATTACATTACATTTAGGCATGTAGCAGACGCTTTTATCCAAAGCGACTTCCAAATAAGAGCTTTACATAAACTCATGTTTCATTCAGTCCAGTGTAAAATAATAAACACACCTACACCCACACCCACACAATCAGGCTAATGTGTTTTGGGACGTTGAGTCCAGAAGACTATGGAGATTTCCACATTTAGCTGTGACTTTGTAGCTAGGCTCTCCGTGGGGTGTCTGGCTGAACAACAGCGATCATTATGAATTGTTCATCTGTGTTTGTGCATGTGTGTGTGTTTGTCCCAGACTGAATATGTTGAAATATGTGCTTCCAGTACATATGTACTGTATGTTAAGTATAATCTGTGTCTGATGATACAATACAAGCTATATCCATATATACACATATATATATAATATAATTTCTTTCTATGTGCCTGTAATCTTTTATATGCATTGAACAAATGTCTTCACAGAGAGTTTGACAGAAAACACAAACACAGTTTTAAGTGAAAAAAAGAAACATCAACTCTAGTTTGTTCCTTTTCTTTTTTTACAACTGTTGGCAACAGGAACAGCATATCTGGAGACAAACGCGAACACAAAGGTGGCAGCAAGGGGAATTTGTGTTAGAGATCGAGTTTCTTGTTGGGCTTTAGGATTTTGTGAGTTGTATGTGTGTGTGTGTGTTTGTGTGTGTGCTCTCACCTGGACGTGTGTGTCTTCCTTCCAGAGTAAGGTGCCCTGCCTGTCAGGGGAATTTGATCAACATGGACACCATATGGTGAGGCTAACGGTTAATGTTTATCTGGTAATTAATCTGTATCACACGCACACACATACACACACACATACACACACACACACACACACACACACACACACACACACACATACATATATCTAGATACTCACACACACACAGATATAACCCTAACAGACAGTGAAGCTCATATCCTGGTACAAATATACAAAAATACCCTTACACTACAGCATCTAGTAAACATCAGTTCATCTGAAATGTGATTTTATTCAGTTTGTGTTGTTGTGCGAAACGCTGACTCCAGACTGAAAAAATAATGCAAAAGACTGTCGCACTGAGCCATTCTCTATTGATGTACTGTGGTCTAGAACACGCTGTAAAAGGAAAAGTCTGGGGTTATTCGCCGTATTTTAAAATATCTTTGATTACACCAGCAGCCACTGCAGGAGTTTGTTTATCCTGCACATTTTGAACTAGTATCACGTCACATTCTCCGCAGCCAGCATTCACAGTTTCCTGTTCAGATTCTGCTCTCTCTTCCTGCCTTCACCTTGGTTTCCTCCCACAGACTAAAGACAAGTGAGGTGGACAAGCAGCTCTAATTAGTCCGTACTTGGGAATGGGATTGTGGTTGTTAGCAATGTGACAACTGGCAGTCAGTCAAGGCTGGGCTCCCATGAACGTATGCTGGGAAAGGCTCCAGTAACCGTTGCAGTTGAAAAGGAATGAATGAATATTGATAATTAATAACATCATGTCATAGAGGTGCACAAAATCAGTATCTTATTCTTTGATTTTCATAGATGCAAATCGAGAGGGTTCAGAGAGTCCAGCCTACAGTATAACTATGGAGCGCAGTCAGTGAGCAATCTTAATGTTTGATTCAGCCCCTGATTATTGGTATTCTTGTGAGCATGCTTTTTATAAAGCTACCTACTTGATATTTCCCTCAAATTTTCTTTCAATATACACCCCAGCATATGTCTGCCTTTGTCATGGTCTTTGAAAAGTATTTTGTTACAGGTTAGCGGTGCTTGAGAGGTTTTGACCTAATTGACTTCAAGACACAGAGAGCACACACGTCATTAGTCGGTGTTATTCAAGCCACACTTTGTATTGTTCTCTACCCTGCTTTGAAAAGCTTGGAAAATAACACAACTGACCTTCTTAACCTCATCCGCCTCCTCATCTACTCTCCTTCATTTCTACCTGACTATACTGCTAGCAATATAAAACACACACATCCACCTGCTCACACACATTCTCATATTGAGGGCGAAGAGAGGTTGCCTTCCATTTGCATGTGTCTTATGCTAAGCTGAAAATTGCATTTGTTGATGTTCTGGGATTAGCTTATTCAGGATTTCCTGGAAAGCAGTGGGTTTTCTAAACAAGCCAGAGAGGATTTGGGCTGTGCAGGGACCATGTGTGTGTGGGGGTGTGTGTGTGAGAGAGAGTGAGTGTGTGGGTGCATATGCATTTCCAACTGCATGTGCAATGATGTAAATGGTGTGCATATGTTTACCTTGCTACATTTGCTCTCTTTGAGTTTATCTTTGTGTACGAGTGTGTGTATCTCTGTTTGTGGCATAGTGCACTTGTGTACACATCTATATGTGCATTTGTGTATTAGCGTGTGTGTGTGTTTGTGTGTATATATATATATGTGTGTGGATATAAGAGAATTAAAGTATATATTGTGTATCTAAGGGTGTGTGTGCCAGCATATCTTTTTATGTGTTGGCCAATGGCACAAACAAACAACAGCAGGAGAGAATTTGGCCTCGTCACGCACCAATTTCCCCAATGTCAGCACACTTCGAACTCCCATAATCCTCTGTTAACATTCCCTAACACTGTCAGCAGGGGCTGTGTAGGCATTGGTATAAATCCGGCAAGTTATTACGATTGCTACAGTGGTCACAGCACAGCAGTTTGAACTTTTATCCTTAAATGTATTTTTTGCCCTCGAAATATATTAAGGCATTGTCATCGTTTTCTAATAAATAAATATAATAGAATAAAATAATTTTTAAATGCTGAGAGGTTGCTATGTCTGAATCGTTTTATAAAAATAGGGATTAAAAACGTATTTGTATTCGTGTTTGTATGTATGTATGTATGTATGTATGTATGTATGTATGTATGTATCCATCCAGCTATTGTCTATATACTAAACAAAATTCTATACACTAAATTAATACTATACCAATGAAAAATACATGGAAATACAGAGTAATAGAGTAACTGTCTTTGGCCTTAACCACCAATTTACAGGGTAAAATACTGTCCAGATCAGAAAACTGATGTGTTACCATGGCAACGATCATTTGGCTAAACAACTTTCCTACTTTATAAAAGACTATATTGTCCCCATCTTCTAATTCTATGCATCAGGGGACCTTGCAGTGATTGGACACACGCACGCGCGCACACACACACACACACACACACACACACACACACAGTACTTAAACAAAGAGAGTCAGTGAGTGTTTAATAATGTAAAATGTAATCAGATCCACGCTGGTAGTTTGGTTCACTTGCATGATTTATTCACGCTTCTTTCTTTCTTTTTTGATGAAATGATGTAAGGGTATGGTGATAGACAGCCTATGTTTCTTAGAAGAAGGAAAAGAACGAGGAACAGATGATGGCAGGTGAAAGTAAACTAAGTTTAAGTTTTTAAGGAGGAAATGCAGAGACAGAGCTTAGAGTGAAGAGTGAGGACTCTCCCATGTAGGGGAAACGTCCCCAAAATGGAAATTGATAAACAGGGCTGAATTACAGTAAACATAAAAACATTTCCACCTAGGTGCACACGCTCACATACACTACACATATACACTGTAATATTTACGCGAGAGTCTGATGGAATCCTGACTTGAAACTGTGTTCTACCATTCCATTTGTAGGCCATGCACACCACTAGTAGATTCCTGTCTTCATATGCAGCTGTTATTTGGGCCTATACTTTCGAAGTTGCTAAGCTAGCGGGAAATCCTTGGCTAAAAACTACTTAAATGCCAGCCTGGCCTAGCAAATGCAGCAGCAGCATGGCCTTTTTTAAATTGAAGTTTCCGGCATTTTGTACTTCCTGTCTCAACTTCTCATTTTTGCCTTCTTATTTTTCCATCCCTTTTCAGTATAAACAGTAAATAAAATGAGATCTAAGTTCAATAGTGATTACTGTCCGTGCACACAACGCCCAATGTATAATGTTACCATAACAAAACAAAGGCAGAGACTTTGAACTGAGGATTTTTATTATTCAAATTGCTGAAATTACCCAAATGATGCTCTCAGCCTTTCTTTTAAGCTTGCCTTATGGGATGGAAAAATAATTATCATCCAAGTTTTGCTGTGAAAGCTGAAGGCTACAAACATTTAAGAATTGAGGACAGAACTGCACATTAGCTAGGGAATATGCAGAGATAAAGCAAGTTTGGTATTACAAGATTTCAATATTGTCTGTCTGTTATTGACACCATCTGCATTGTGAATGTGTGTGTTTGTGTGTATTTGTCTGTGCGTGTGTGTGTGTGTGTACACCTGCACTCATTATCAGTGCAAATGATTGACAGTCAGCTGGTGGAGAAGGATGATAAGACCTACTTTTTCGCTTTTACCATGTCTCTCATTTTTCTGTCTATACTTCAACTTTTTCATCCTCTTTCCATTCACCGCCTCACTTACTCTGACTCCAAACATGATGGCCAGGTAGTTCCTACAATTAGATGATAAAACTGAATAACTTAGATGATATGATAAACATGTGGAACGCTGCACCATCACCGGTAGTTGTTGTTTATCACTGTTGTAAAACTTTAAAAAATACAGTGTGGTGTTTTTATCGGCTGCTGTGGGGATAAATAGGGGACTGATATCCAACAAGGATCCCCGGCCACAATGGGGAGATTGCGGTTATGCACTGTCTGGGCTCTTCATGCCCAAACTGTTTTTATCCAGTATTTTTTGGGCATGCAGTAAGTGGCAGCAAAACACTGGGTTCTTTGTCTACAGTAGAAGTACTGGTACTGCAATATCATTTTCTTTGTATTGCTATTGCAGCAGATTGACCTACTGATATATTTTATTATGATGAATCATGCTCAATATCATTGTACAGCAAAATTTAGACCTTAAATTCAGGGAGTACGTAGAATGTCCTTTAGTCTATTGAGTCTTGTGCTACATGTGATCTGTGCTCAATGTGATTCATTGCCACAGGGAATCAGTTGCTTTATAATCCTGGTTGAAGAGGTTGCAGGATTACATGTGCTGGTTTAGAGCCCTGCTGGCTGGTAACTATATGACTAATGTCAGACAGATCTTTTCTGTTGTATGCTGCCAACCGATACTTGAGCCCTTAATCTCAAACCATAGTAGGCCCTGTGCTTTGACCCCTCCTTGGAAAATCGGATCGATGAATGTGAATGAAATATGTTCTGTTTTGTATGGTAAATTGTTAAACCTATTTACCCACGTTTTCTACAGAAAAGCCTCACCTGTGTTTATACGTCAAATATTTCTAGGTGCACTGCTCATTGTTAAATAGTAGTGATCTTGGTAAACATTATACCTGGTAAACATTAGTGTGATAGCATTGTGATGTGTTAGGATGCTGACGTTAGCATTTAGCTCAAAGCACCATTGTACCTAAGTAGAACGTCTGTAGAATGTCCCTGTAAATAATACCTGTGTTGTTGCTTTTGAATTAAGCAATAACTATCAATTACTTAAATATATTTCAGTATTCCAGATATCCCAGTAATTTCTAGCAGGAAACTTGTTTGTGCTAACTGCATGATGATACTTGCTATTGTCTAAATGTAGAGGTTGCAAACTAATATTCACCATCACCAGTTTTGATTCCTCATTTAGTTCTGAGATCAATGTGCAAATAAATCGTACAATGAAACATATCTATTGCTGACACTGAGATCTCCCATTTGTAATGGAGTAATGTGAAAAAAGAGTTGGATTTACAGATGTAAATTAGGAAAACTGGAATGCCAGAATATTTCATTTTTATTCTATGCTGCATGACATTTTGGCAGCAGCAGTAGGGCCATTTTCAGCATTGTTGCTCAAGTTAGTTTCGCTCCGAGCTTTGACACTCACTTTGTCAGCATGTTCTTTTTGTTCACCCCTCATTCATTCAATCTCCTGTGATCTTCTCAGTAGTAAGGCTGATACAGCCACTCTGGCTTCATTCCAGTTTATCTGGGAGTAATTCAACTGTTTCTCTAGTTAGATCTCAGAATTTGGAAGGATTGGCTTGTTAATTTCTCTATGAAGTTTTTTCTTATGTAGTCTGGGTCGACAAGATTGGACTAACAGCAACAAAGCTCATTCAAGCATTAAAGCAAATATTTTGTATATATATATTTATCATTCACATGAAATTATTACTTTTATTTCACAATTATGTGATATCACGTTGGGTTTTTCTTTGTGTGGGAGTTGGTCTCGACCTGCTCCATGCGAAAGAGTGCCCTGAGATAACGTTGTTATGATATGGTGCTATATAAATAAAATGAATAAAAATAAAAAATAAAGAAAATAAATGAATTGAATATCTCTGACACATACCAAGGACTGCATCTGAAATTTGTAATTTTGCTGCATTTTCTGTTTGTACTTAAATAGTTCTCTCTACATGTGCGACTGGCCTTTGTTACTTATGTTAGTCGTCGCTTTCACGCGTCAGCGTCTAATGCCCTCTTCTCTTTCCTTCATCACTCCTTGGCCTCATCTGCTGTGAAATTCAGATGTGTTTCCATTAGCAGATTTTCAATGCTAGGCAAAACGCTGCCCACTCCACTAAAATATATTCTGTATATCAATAGTGGCAGCCCATACATATAAAGGCAGAGTACAAATGTACAGATGTCGAACATACATCACATCAGTGTAGAATAGAAGCAAGACAAACAGAGTCCTATAAGACCAGAGTAGGTGCTTTTCTCATCATCCTGACATGCACTGGGATTTTAGTCAACACATTACTTTCCATCACATTGACTTGTGCATTGTGTGGACAAGGATCTACAGGTAAGTGTTAATGTTATATAGGTCTGTGTTTGAATTAAAATGTTAATGGAGCCTGGACTTGTCTGGTTTGAACTTCCATTTTTCCTCTCTTTCTAGCACAAGAAAAGGAAACTGGTGTTACTTACTTTGTCCCCTCAAAGAAAAATAGCAATAATTAATCTTAGCACAGGCCTAGTTGGTGTCAACCCCCTTCACATTTCCTGCTGCCACTGCAAAACTTTCTTATTAAGGTCTGAAACTTGCCTGTGTTCGACAAATGATTCCTTTGTCTTTCTTTTTTTCTTTAGGTTACAAAGCTAAAGGTTTATATTTGTGTGTGTGTGTGTGAGAGAGAGAGAGAGAGAGAGAGAGAGAGAGAGAGAGAGCATCTGGCATATTGTTTTCACAGTACCACAGGCAGATATAACAAGGATAGATTACAGCAGTAGCAAACATGAATAATAAGAAATGTACGCAACAGTTTCAACAGGGCTCTAAGTTAGAGGTACATTTTTACTTCACAGTTTTTGTTTTCCTTTTTCCACATGATTTTTTAAAAGAGACATTGCACACTGCTGTAAATAAGATGGATGAGAAGAGTTTTAAAGATGGATTATGGCAGAGGACTACAATGTTCACAAATTCCCATGAGGGGATGTAGCAGATGGTGAAATTCAATAAAAAGCAGTATAACATTTTTCTATCCATAAATAAGATTGAGGGAGGTAGTTGCAAAGATGCAGTGCCATACTACTATGTCTAATACTAGTGTTAATAGTACTATTAATAATAATTATCATTATAATAAAATCATGATATCCCTTTCTTAGGGAGGGTGCTCACGCCTGGAAGACCAAAAGTTTGGTACATGTAAACAACTCTTTTATAAGTTACATTTCTAGTTAAATCCTAGTGTGTCACAGTGTTCTTTGTCTTCTACACCTTTGATGTCTAAATCAAAACAGCTGAACTTGTCCCACAAAAAGAAGTCCTAAGCTACATCAGTTTTGTGCTGTCTAAGAAAATGTATTGATGTTTTCAGACTTTTAAATTTATCCCTGCGAAGCTCTTTGTCTTTATCACTTCTCTGTTTTTATCAGTGTCATCTTTTTTATAAAGCACTATGTACTTTGTAGGGAAGTGTTATAACTTACATTTATTATGGTTTTAACTGTGATTTTTACCATTAGTAATTTCAAGGCTAAAAGTACCAGAGAATAAAGTGTAATGTTTGATGTATTTGATGGGGCATCCTGATAGCCAAGTGGTTAAGGTCCATACTGCTGTACATTGCATACTGTATAGTATATATAACCACTAAGTCCGTGGTTGGATTCCAGCCAACCCTTCTCTCTTTCCCCTTTTGCCTCTATATATGGTCTGATATCCAAAATAGGTGAAAATTACTATTTTTTTCTTTTCAGGAAAAAGGTTATCCATATGTGGGTGATGTCATACCTGTAATTGTTCAACACCTGCATTCATAGTTCAAGCTACTCTGTCTCTAGAAATTGTGTTTAAATATTTTTTTCAATTACGTTGTGACGAAAGGCAACGTTTTTTTGAGTGAATGAATTCCTGCATTCATGAACCAGAGTCACAAGGAGGTGGTCGGGGTGGATGGAAAGCATAGGAGTTTCACACTAGAATCGAGGGTTCACATCCACACTCTGGTCTGTGCTTAGGCTTAGAAAACAAAAGCCCCGTTTTTTAAGGTCAAGAAAAGATCAAGGTTTCGGTTAAATGATATTAAAGACATTGTGTTTCAAGTCACTGCTGACTATTTCTGTATTTAACCAGGCCGTGACCTTTCCTTAACTTTAACCAAGTGCCGCCAGTGTCTAAACATAACCATAACACCTTTAATAATGCTGTAGTCATTACAAGTGGCTTTCATTATATTCAGTATTATCATTTTTGCAACTTGACAATTTAATCTGGTCGGCACTCTTATTCATTACTGAAATATGTTTTCATCTGACTATGCTGCCTTGTTCACTCTGTGTATGTTATGTTGTATTGTATACTGTACTTTTACATGTTTTTGCTGATTATTATTTGGATTTGATGGCTTACTCAACATTTAATTTGCCTCTACATCATTGTCGTAACACAGTCTCCTCCTCACCATAATGTCTTATTTCTGTATTATACGTTATAATCTGTCTGGGTTATTATGCATAAAGGTCAGACAAGTGATGAATCTTACCTGTGACAAGGGCTGTACACCTATGTGTTCTGTTAACTATAACTGAGGTATGTATGTGAAACCAAATGCACAACAATGGCTTCATGAATAGTCAAATCCCACTGTGTCAATTTTAATCACAGTTTTCATTTGTGCAAGCACCAGGGATGATTTGTGTGCAGTTTATCACAAAATGGATAAACATATCAGTCAAATTAAAAAGGATTGGAGGAGGAGGTGTAAGCGGCAGCTTTGTAGAGAGGAATCCCCCTGAAAACCTCCTCACTGTAATGTAGTGGATTTGAGTCTAATTACAACCTTGTTCACACATGCACAGACACACACACACACACACACACACACTACATGGTTTGTGCACACACACTATAGATAAGAAAACTAACTGGAGTAAACACAGACACACATAAAGCAAATTTCACCTCTTTTTGCAAAGCAAGAGACATGAGGGTACATACCCAAGGACACACAAACATATGAATACATAAACACATTGAGTGTGTATTTAATGTGTATAATAAATACTGAGAGACGTTCCTGCCATGGATCATGACAAGCATTTAAATGCAATAAAGATAAAACCTTTTTCTATTTACTTTGCAACTGATGGATGAGACAAAGAAACAATCCATGGGCATCATTTTTATTCTCAAAGCCAAATAGTTTTCTCACATAATATGATTAGAGGAAAGTTATCTTTTGCCCTTGGTTTATTAATTAATTAATATGTGCTATGGCTGAGGACACTAATCTCCCTTTCTTGAATTTCATGACACTAATTACACTGCCTGATACTGAAACCTTCATCGTTTTGTGTCCTTTGGTAATCCTTGAAAGTGAACTTTAGGTATGTTTGTAGCTACAGATCCAGATTTACCATGGCAGATTCTTAGACCAAACTTTAGTTAGGTGTCTCTGTGAAACAAATGTGTTTTCCACCCATCATCTGTGTCTGTGATAGAACAGTGCACCTCAGATCGTCAGCCGCCCTACTGAGAGTGACCCTGAGTCTTGCACAATGTTGTCAGTGAGGGATCATTAGAGGTGGAGGAATTCTCTATTGCATTGTCTGCCCTATCTGATATTATACCAAAGAAGAGACATGATTTAAGGCCTTCCTAATTTGAACTGCTAGCTCCTTCAGCCAGTAGAAAAGCCTTTTGTGAACCAACTCACAGGAGGCGCAGGAGAGGAAATAAAGAAATTATGATGTGGGTTCTTGCTTTGGAAATGTGTTTGCAAGAAAGGAAACAAATAATATACTGTATTTGCCTGTGATTGATTACACTCACTCAAAAAACAACAAGACTTCTAACAAACAGCACAACTTATATATTGGTACTTACAGTAAAGTATACAACCCTGTCTGCTTTGTATGATACTAATTTCACTTGCCAGTTACGCTTTGATGGGAAACATTATCACAGCCTCGATTATATTCACCGGCAACATTTTCTTTCCAGTGAAGCTGATGCTATGTTTTTGTAGCACAGTCCCGTCTGTGGTTAGGTTTAGACAACAAAACACTTTGGTTAAGGAGAAAATGGTTTTGTTTACGTGTTAACAGTCAACTCTCCTTTTCTCATGCTTCAAGTCACTGTAGACATTTTCAATGTTTAAGAAAGACCACAATATTTACATTACTTTATGTACTGTACTGTATTTACAATACATTCAACTACTATGTATGTTTTAAGTAATTTCTAAGAGGCAGGGTTGAATTATAGTATAATTGATGTCTCACTACTTCTTGAATTCCAAGATTGCCCTTAGACTAACAGTATGTCAAAACAGTACAAAGAGCTGCATTGTTGTAAGAGTAGAGCTATACTAGGGCTTCCAGCTTGAAGGTCTAAACACCAACACATAAGTAATTAAAGGATAACATAAGCCGTTAAGATTTGTTTTAAATGTCATGTTGTCCCACACATTGTTAAACACTGTGTGTGGCAGTCCTCGTTCAGGTCTTTTTTGAATAAAAAAGCTTGCGGTGTGCAAGTCTGACTAAGATTGAGTAAAGACATCAAAGACATGCTGTGCAAAATGTTTGGTCTTTGTTGCTTTGTCAATTTTTGTTTGTATCAGTTTCATACATATATTTAAACCTTTTTGACTGTGATTTATTTTTTATTTGTTGAACCAAGGTTAATGCCGTTCCTTGTGAAGTCCTTTGCAAACCTTCTGAGAAGATGAGATTTTTATCAGCATGAGCTCTAACAGCTGCTTCTATATCAGTACTGCTCTTCAATAAAGTTTGATCTTTACATACCAAACAGAAAATAACCCTCTGAGAAGTAGTATACCAGAGATTTCAGAGAAGGTTTTCACCTTTTGGGACCCAGTATTAGCATTTTGGCACAATGTGAGTTATGCAATGATGTGAAAAGAAAATGTTTTTATAGCAGCAGAACATGGTGCATTGTACAGTAAGAATCTTTTCTTCAGGGATCCACAGGGATGTTTCCAGACCAAAACATATTTTCAGCTAATGTAGTTTCCCCTGTTTGGGACCACTAAAGGGTGAGCGTATGGTGTGATAATGGGAAAAACATTTGCAGATGGACACATTTCTATCCATATGCTCCTCCATATGTATCGCACAAAAGTACATTTTCAAAACCCTGCATATATGCTGCAATCTGTACATCTGTAAATCCCTGTCGACCTTTAAATCTGATAACAAAGACAATGAATCTTTATTGATTATCGATACGCTCTCTTGTTGTAATATCTTGTTGCATTAACTCCAGTCCTCCATTTGCTCAGTTCTTGCCTATGTCATGTTGCCCAAGGGAATCATAAATGTTTCATCTGAAGTCAAAGTCAAAGTGTTTTATTTGTCAAGTGCACAGTATAACATAGGTCATCCTGAGCAATGAAATTCTTTGGACATGGCAAGCAACAGCTACGTAGTAGGCAATAAAAAAAATGACTCACAGTTAAAAACAAGAATAGTAAACAAAGCAATATACTAAAATAAATAACACTAGCAGTGTCAGTAAGGTAATTTCAGAGGTCACACAATTTCATTTAGCCTACCTACTTTGCGTGGAGTTGAGGAGAGATTGGCAACACCTATGATGCTATGATGACATAAATTATTTTCTTTATGATGGCCTTCCATCTTTTTTTGTTTACGTGACTCTCATCAGGCTGCCTTTGAACATGAAGCAATAAAGGAATTACTTCATTTTACACAAAACAGGTTCAGGTGTTTACAGGGGCCAGTGACATGACCGCAGGCCAAAGGAAGAAAGATGGAACCAGCTTGTTAAGGTTTAGCTGGGTGGATAAGGCTGTCGTTAGTCTAGTTATTCTTTGTTATTGTCTGGTTTCTACTCAAATGTATAGTTTTATTTATTTTTCAAAACTACGCCATAATTTCCTAAAATAGCTGGGCAGTGTGGTTTTTAGTAAACATTACTTAAATGTGTGGAACTAGTGGGATTTGTTTGGGATTATTTTCAATGGCAGATTAATACACGTTTGGTGCTCTAGTGAGAATTTACAGCAGCAGGAAAGTGTTTGGGGAAATTACTTAAAATAAACTGCAGTTGCTGTGTTCACGGTAATGAAGGTCACACACTACAATAGTGTGGCTCCTTGATGTGTTGTAAAACACAAAGGAATAAATTGTATCAGGCTTTCGATGCACAGACAACACTCGTAAATAGGATTAATTCATTGTTTTGTTCAGCCAGCTGGTTTTGCTTTTTGCTTGAGATTCATTAACAATGAGAAAAATACAGAAAATTGCTAGACTTACCCTCTACAATTGACATTCAGAATATTCATTCTGAAAGTAAAATACATACAGAAAGCTCAGCTTGAAACACGTTTTGCTGATTTTGAGAGATGAACGGAGGTGTGCTTAATTCATCTTTCCTAAGAGATGGAGTTTACCCTTGGGGTTGTTCCACTCCTCCCCAATGTAGATGGCAAGGTACATCAAGCAAACCTCCCCCAAAGTTTTTTTTTTTTTGACTTTCACTTCCCTTTCTCTGTTTTCTTTTGCTTAAGGAAAGAGAAACAAAAGCTTTCTGATGTGGTTATTCCCTCTACATTCAGCATTGCTCTGTTTGAGGAAGCTCCTTCAGAAATACCTGCAGGCGGGACTGAAAAGACAGAGGCTGAAAAGAAAGAACGCCAGGAGAGCTTTATATAACAAGCTCAGATGGTATCCAAACACATCAAAAAGGCAGAAGGGGCCTTTTATTGTGAAGCTGACAGTTGTGTTCCCTAAAGTGGGAGATGATGTTACAACCTGATGATGTGAGATTGGACACAGGAGATACTCAAACACACCTGCAAGTTTGCAGGTGTGCACATATGTTTGGAGAAACACATACATATAGGTTTTCTGCCTTCTTTGAAAAAGCACAGCCGGACAGAGAGAGAGAGAGAGATGAGACAATGAGTTGATTCTCTCATCCTTAATGTGTGAATCCATGTATACATGCGTGTGTATGTGTGCGTGTCAAGGAATGGTATCCCTGTGTCAGCTACTCTGCACAATGTGTCACAACGTACACTACCGTTCAAAAGTTTGGGGTCACATTGAAATGTCCTTATTTTTGAAGGAAAAGCACTGTACTTTTCAATGAAGATGACTTTAAACTAGTCTTAACTTTAAAGAAATACA
>JAVQJL010086156.1:0-33012 GCA_036024295.1 Nannoperca obscura
GGCTGGACTACTGTAACGGCATGTTTACAGGCCTCAATAAACAAGCGATCAGACAGCTTCAGCTCATCCAAAACGCTGCTGTTAGAGTTCTGACTAAGACCAAGAAAAGAGAACACATCACTCCTGTTCTCAGATCTCTGCACTGGCTTCCAGTGGCCCAAAAAATAGACTTCAAAATACTACTACAAAGCACTAAATTGTTTAGGCCCAAAATACATTTTAGATTTACTTCAGTGTTATGAACCTACCAGACCTTTAAGATCATCTGGATGTGGCCTTCTCACTGTTCCTCGTGTTAGAACTAAACAGGGGCAAGCAGCGTTTAGTTTCTATGCCCCAGTTATGTGGAATAAACTCCCAGAAAGCCTAAGGTCTGCCACATCAGTAAACTCCTTTAAATCAGGGCCGAAAACATTACTGTTTACTACAGCCATTAATTCAGGAAGCTAATTATCTGCACTGTAGCTTTTAAATTCTACATTTTATCTTTAAAACTGCTTTTTTATGTATTTAAATTTATGATTAGTTTTAACTATTGCTTTCTTTTTACCCTTTTAATACATTTTATCTTTAAAAACTGCCTTTTTATGTATTTTCATTTCCTTTTGTTTGAATTATGATTATATAGTTTTAACTATTGCTTTTTCTTTTTTTCCTTTTAATCATGCCTTTGTCTCTGTGCAGCACTTTGAATTGCATCCGTGTATGAAAGGTGCTATATAAATAAACTTGCCTTGCCTATAACAAGCGTTGCACACATTGCTCTAATCCAACATAATACAAAGAAAACAACATACTCATCCAACCCAGAATAGTTTAAGCCCTGCAGCAAAACTATACAAACAAAAGCTTTAGATGACAATATTTTCTTGGAAACTATACAGAATGGGACTTGTGTCATTTCATTGTTTTCTGGTGTCCTTAAATGTTTACTGCACTAACTCTCTACCACATTCCACATGTAGTTTCTAATCTGTGAAAGTCTTGGCAGCTCTTTGTCACTGCCTGAGTGATGGGCCATCCACACACACTACATTCTAATAGATTAGATACACAAACACGTCATACAAACAAGTATTTTATGAATGAATTTGCTGTCCTGAGATATGTAATATAACTCACCATCTGTAGTGCCCTGACCAAGGAGCTATACATTTATTGCACTTCTGATATTTTGAACTCCCAAACATTTTATTATGATTCAGAGCGTCATTTCTATGTAGTATTTACTCATGCATTTTGTTTAGTAAAGTGCTTTGTGCTTGTCCTATGTCCCCATCTTTAAAGCTTTGGATAAAATCTGGTTGAATACTGCCGCCTTGTGGTCCTCCTAGCCTCCTATTTCAATGGAGGCAGCATTGCCTTAATTACGTAAATACATAAATTCACTTTTTATTATCAGCATTGTACTATAATTGTTTTAAGCAAAATATGTGGTAGAATTTTCATTAAAATGTATGACTTAGTACTCTTTATGTTGTTTGCCCAACAGTTACTTAAAAAATATATTAGTGGAACCATACATTTATGGCTCAGTTCATGGAACTCTTTCCTAAAGGTTGTTCAATGCACTATATCAGTATAATACATAAATAGTCATATATTTTCACCTGTAGTCAGGTCATATCTCACAGCACTTGGGAGAAAGTTCCATTGCTATGTTTAGATAAATTAATTTGTGGCTGTTCACCGAAAAGGTTTAAAACAAAGACCAGCAACCATGGCTCTCAGTAGCGTAGTGCTGGGTCCACACTGCAGCCAGAACAGTGACAGTTAAATTTGGCATTGAAAATAAAATTTTGCTTTGCAAACAAAACCTGAACTTGATATTTTTGTGTGTTTTTCAATGACAATGTAAAGATTTTTTCTTCATGTCACTCGTGTTTTTGTTACTTTACAATGTCAGTTCTTTATACAGTCATTTTTTTCGGTTTCAACTTTCTTTCACTGTTTAGGCGTGAAGAGGAGGGGTTTGAGAGGAGGGGCAAAGACGATTGAAGAAGATTGACGTATAATCTGCATACTGCGTTTTTTTCTTAGTATGCAGATTATACTTCAATATTGTCATTGGAAAACACATCTGAATGTAAAAAGCATCAAGTTCAGGTTTTGTCTGCAAAGTCAAATTTTATTTTTGATGCCAAATGTAACATAAGACGTGCGTGTCACGCGGGCTGTCCTAACCTGTTAATATGGACGCCAAAATGAAAAGCAAGAGGTGGTGTCGGTGTGGGCCAGGGGTAAGTATCAGACACTCCCACAGCGCCGCACAACTCTGCAGCGAGTCGCAGCTTGCAGATTCAATGTGACAACGTGAATAAAGTCAAAGGGGAAACTGGTTCAAAAACTTGACCTGACTTTTTCTCTACTGCCGGCCTATCACCTCTCCCACATTATATACTGCCATCGATGGGTAAGTACACTTATTTTCTGTTAAATTACTAGAAAAAAAAGTCCAGTACAAGCTCAGATACTTATTCCTCAGGACTTTTTAAATGTCATTATCACTTCACATCACAGACTATTTTTAAAGGCAGAAAATACCAAACGCACAATGTTCACAACCCTGATCATACTGCCATTAAAACTTTAAATGGTGCCCATTTTACTCTTGTTGAGTCATACTGATACTTAGGAATTTGGCTTGACATCCGTCTCTCAGGATTCAAAATTCAACTCTTCACTTGATCAAACCAGGCTTCTTGTGTACAATCAAAGGATGTCTGTCTTCTTCCAACTATAAAACTACTGTGCAGTCAACCTTCATGTCTTCATGTATCGTAGTGCATTATGCTTTATCACAAATTACAAATTTCATCATCGATCTCTGTGTCACACGGTTAGATGGACTTCCTTACAGTTAAGAAGACTAAATATTAGTCATTTACATTCCCCTTATTGGTTTTTTTATGATTCTTGTAACTGTGCTTAATTCATTGTTAATTTTGTAGTTTCTGTTGCTGTTGCTGTTTACTGATTGTGTTCTTGTGAATGTTTCTTGTTCTCAGGTCTCTTGGGAAAAAAGAGCTTAATCTCATTAAGAGTGCCATCTAAGCTTTTGGTCACAAAGACCTCAATCTGAGCATGAAATGTGCCAGATACACGCAAAACATAGTCTCTTACAAAGAGGACAGTCAATCATATATCACATCAATTAATAATCAACACACCTGAGGAATATTAGAGACACTTTAAAGAGTAGAATTTAACTGAGTGCTTGTCAGGAAAAATGTGATGCTGTAAGAAGACAGAGAGTAAGTACTGTTTTCTTCAACTTCTTCAAGTCCCTCTCCGTGTGCACAAATAAAAACGTGTATTCACAGAGACGTGATTTTGACTTTTATTAAAGAACCCAAACAGGACTTTTTCAAATAACAAATCATCCATTGTCCCTTCAGAGCAGTGAGTTACAACCAACCAGTATAAATATAAATTATAACATAACTTTAGCATTAAAATCCTCATTAAGGCTCCTAGGTTGTAGAGCGTCCAAGGTATGGATCCAAAAAAGTACTTGCTAATGCTTTGTTTTAGGCTTTTGGTAGTTTTACCAACAGATTTTGTCACAGGGGCATTTTAAGATGTAATTTCACATTATGTGTAACAGGAGATAAACCTTTAATAGGGATTTTTTTTTCCTGATCTTGTTTTTTTTAATGGAATTGTTAAACTGGGCACAATTGCCACATGAGAAAAAAATAAATCCGGTAACGGGCAAAACAACGCCTGTTCGGTACTGGGGCAACACTAGCTCGTTTCTGAGATTTGATCTTTAGGTTCAAGCTCAAGCAAGTAATCAGATGTCTACAGTTTGTGGATCTGTGAAAGGGAATAATAAATCCGTGTGGGTGTTGTCAATTATTCTAGATTCTGCATACTTAGAAGTCAGGTGGAGCCAGTCTGAGTTACTCCATTCTGAGAATTTCCCATGTGCCTCCCTAACAGGTGCATCAAAACGTCAAACTTGCATCAGTCATCCGTTTCACCTCTCATTCATTTTAATTGTACATCTCGCATCAGACAAACTGGTTTTGGTGTAAACTTGTGTGGTCGATTCACAAGTCATAACAACTTTGGCAAGTTAAATTGCAAGACTTTCTTAATCTCTCTCCGTATGAAAATATACATACGTTTTGTGCAAAATTGTGTTATGATGTTGCTCTTATGTGCAGATGATGCCAAAGCTGTCGACCCAAGGCCAACACTCACCCTGCAGCAAGCAACCAAGCTCACACTGCAACTTTATGGGATAACCATAGCGGAGATCTCCGCCCTGCCTAGTTATGTCGACCAGAACTTCCTCATAGTGGACATAGACTCTACCAAGTATGTCCTGAAGATCATGAACTCACACGAGAACAACACCCTGCTGGGGGTGCAGACCCTTGCCCTTTCCTTTCTATACCAGCATGGATTTCCTGCTCAGACAGCCGTGCCCACCACCTCAGGGCAGCTCATGACTATGGAGGAAATAGGTAACGACTAAATATCACATAAAATTTCTCTTGGAATGAGTCCTAATATGAACATGAACATCTTCGCCCATTAGAATACACAAAACAGACCCAATCCAAAACGCCAATGTCAAGTCCATTGCACTTTACTGCACAAGGAGCATAGCCCACTCACCATGTGCAACTACTGCTTGTAACATGCACATATCAGGTTTTAAATTAAGACACAGACACAACACACAACCTTTTCCAGCATGTCTGTATAGAAATCATGAATCGATACATTACTGCCAGATGGCCTTAAAGTGTCGTGAAAATGTTCCTTATTTCCCTTGGATAAGTGAGCAAATAAATGATGATTCAACAAGTCGTTGTCTTTTGATAATTTTAATAAAGCAAATAATAAGCAGATAATGATAAAAAGAAAGAAAAGAGAGTGAAAAACAACAAGTGGAGGTCCACGAATTGTTTTCACTAAGCAGGCCTAATTCACAGAAAGGAGTCCAACTCTATATTTCTGCTGAAAGGACAGATCATACACCAAGAGCATATGAAGCATCTGAACCCAAAGAGCAGATGTAGTCACATACTTCTTCATAACTTCATAAACACGTAGCAAGAGAAGAAAAGATATCAGTTCAACTCTGTTCCTCATTCTTGTCTATCTAGCTCAGTGTTCTCACCCTGGGATAAGAACACTGAGCTGTTCTTAGTTTCCAAAACAAGTTTTCTCCAGTTTCTAATCATCCCGATGCTGTCTCTTACGACAGAGATGACACAGACATAAATTATCGAAGTGCAGAGAGTACACAAGAGTATGCTTGCAGTCCAAATAAGTCTCCATTCATGCCAATAGATATTACTTTGTGTGTTGTTGTTTTTATTATGTGCCTTTTGTCCTTTTCTGGGATAAACTAAGAGGAAGAATATTTGTGCTTTTACTTCATACTTTGTAAGGCTGACTGCTGCTACATTTCTTGGTACTGCTAGCTGACTGTTGGTTGGTTTTGAAATCAGGGCACAGACTCATTAAATTATATTCAGCGAAAGAGAGAAAGGCAAGAGAATCTCATGCCGCATTTCAGGTATTCTCAGGGCTGAAGGAGAAAAAGGAGACTGGTATGTAGACTTGTAAAGGCTGCTTACCAGTAAGTCGTAGTAGTAGTATGTATAATGCCACTGATCCTAGTTTAAATTCGTATCAGTAAGTAGTTTTTAATATAGAAACACACTAATTTAGAGACGGTGAAGTTTAGTTTATTAGTTTGAAGCTGATTCATCTGTGAGATTATGTTTAGACATTAGATTACAGATGGTTCAGTTTATTGTTTATTGTAGTGTGAGTAGGGGTAATTTTAATAATAGGATGAGTTATCATCTCTCCACACAAAGTACAGCTATGTTGTCACAGGGTGAGTGAGATACTGTAAGTCGCTGCAGGTATTTGCCGTGGGCAAAAGTAGTAAGTTGCATAATATTTTTTTATGCAGCAGGAAATGTTGCAATCAATTGTTCACCAAACCAGATCTCAGGACTGTTTAACTGTCAGGTAAATACTGAACTTGGGAAGACCACCATCCACTGCTTTGCACCATGGAATGGAACAGCTTTTATACATGGAATGAATTGCAGAGGATTTTAAGTGCTTTTTCTATGTCTGGTTCAAGTTTTTTCTTTTTCTCTGCTGTAGTCAGGTCTCTTTTGCAAAATTGATCTTGATCTCAATTACATTAAATAAAGGTTATTATAAGGATAATCACTAACTCTGCCCAATGTGAATGATTCCAGAGAAAACACAGCCAATGCCTTTTTGAATCACCTGTGATATTTTCAAGTTCGAAACCAGACTTCACAGAGTTGTGACGCCATACAGAACCGAAAATGTTCCTGTTTTAACTTATTAGATTGCGGACATGGTGCTCAGACCTATTGTGTGAGACTGATGACCTATATGCCTGGACAAACCATAGCAGAATCTCCAGTGACAATGCAAGATCTATATCATCTCGGGAAATTGGCTGCCAATCTGGACAAGACATTGCAGCAAGTAAGTTCAAAGGTCAATCTCGTACATTCCTGCTAATAGACAAAGATGGCTGATGTAGGAGGTCTGGCCTCATTCCTTAAGTTTTATGGCCTGCAACTTCACTGTTTTGGTTTACTCTCATCAATCCTGTTTCCAGCTGCGACAACCAGCTGTTTTTTTTAGCAAAAAAGCTCTACTCAACCCACTCTACACCACTATGTAGGCAGCACACTGACAAACTGAACTGACTAGGTGAGGAACATAGTTGGACATTTAGCTGCTAATGACCCAATTAAACAGTGTTAGGAGTTGGTGAAGAGCTAAAGGGGAAGTGAAAAAAAAGGAAAAAAAGCAGATTAATGCACCTTTAAGGTATCAAAAAGTAATGAATAATATATATAATAATGTCATTATTTTTCAGCTGAAATCTCCAAACCATGATGTCTTACAAAAAAATGATTCACTTTAGAGTTTATCTGCCATTCTTCGTCTGGAGGGCTTCATGTCAGTGATGGATGGAGATCCCCTGCAAGAAGTGGTCAAAGCAGTCATTGAACAGTATAAATCACAGGTGGAGCCCAAAATCTGCTCGTTCCAAAAAGGTAATACAGTAATACCAGTCTCCAATCCTTATGTTCTGTATTCTTTTGGTTAACTATTATAATCTGTTGATGATTGGAGGAATTGTAATTTTCTTTTGATGATACCCTCACCTTTCATCTAGCGCCACCATCCAGCCAAAATGCAAATTTCTCCAATAAATTGTTTAGTAGTGACATTCCTATTGTTGTTTGTGTTTAGTGGTAATTAGCAAATGTTAGCATGTTACATACTCACAAAGCTTCTATTTCTAGTGTTGAACCCATAGAACATTATCACTTGAATTTGCAGTTCCCCTCAGATCCACAGACAACATTATATGTGGCCATTTTCATCTACCCTGCTTGCCTACAGTTTTTCCCCATAGTACATTTAAAAGTATTAAGTGTTTCTGTGTTGTTTTTGACAGGGCTAATACATGGGGACTTAAATAACCAAAACATCATTGTCACACCTGTTGACAATGGCCACCATGTGGTATCAGGCATCCTGGACTTTTCTCTGCTCATGAATGGATGCTATGTGTTTGAAGTGGCAATAGTAATCATGTACATGATGCTGGATAACGCCAGTCCTTTGGATGTAGGTGGAGCAGTGTTAGCGGGCTGGGAGACGGTTATGCCACTCACTGATAATGAAAGGCATTCCCTCTTCGTGCTGGTGCTGGGCCGATTGTGCCAGTTTCTGGTTTATGGACGGTACAATGTTGAAAAATACCCTGACAACGAGAAATATATCCTGATTACAGCAAAAAAAGGGACTCAGCTTCTTACTAATCTTTGGAAGCTGGGAAAGAAAGAAGTAGAAAGGAAATGGTTCACAGATGCCAGCACATTCTCAGTCAATAAATAAATAAATATTTATAAATGGATGAGTATGAAAGAGAATAAAGAGTTGCATTTACAAAGAATATCTGAATTGTAACAACACAAATTCTGCTTCTATTTAGAAACCAGTAGAGTATTTGGGGTACCTTTGTATTGTTATATATCTTTTTTGTTTTCTAAGAATACATTTTTACATTTTTAGACAGGTAACACACCACCTCAGAGAGAGAGAGAGAGAGAGAGATAGAGAGTGGGATGAGACTGAACAACCGTACTTGTAATTGTGCGTTTTGAAATTGTGGCATTGTTACTTATGTACACACCTGGAACTACTGTAATTAAAAGCTGACCTACTGATAGTGTGTACAACAAAATAAAGATTTTGATCTCTGAGGAATTAAACAGAAGAAGACTTAATGCCGTGCACCATACAGTACTGCTTCCACCACATTATTCGCTGAGAGGAAGAACTACTACCTTTCTGATAACTGTTTATGACTCACAAAATGGCCAAATGTTTTTATTTTTCCACCTTTAACTCTTAAGTTCTGAAATGTATCATCATACAAAACACTCCAGTTGCATAAAGAACATCTGAATAAATAGTATGTAGGCTACATGAAGTAGATTTTTTCCCACAAGATTTAAATTAAATGTATGCATTGTTACTTTTCAGATAGGAACTGGGTATTCTATGAATTTATGTTTATGTACCAAATAAGCAAAATCTCACCTTCTGTCTTTGTTTAAGAACATCTTTACTGTGGAAATTCAGTAAGCTGTGGTGCTAAAATAGAGAACAATGATCACTAGATGGAGACATCTTCCCACTTATACCGCATCCTGCATAAAAGGCCCCTTTGTGAATCACGTTCAGGCTTAAACCCTTTGAATTCTTATTTGAGACAACTTAAATAATTTCCTCTGATTGTCCTGAGAGGTATGGAGACCTTATATATTATCTTGTGTCGACACTATGACATTTGTAGTTTGTGGAAAAGATTGTGGCTAAGCTCTTCAAAAGGGTCAAAATATGTTCTTTCTTTAACTTTATGTGAAAAATTTACATTGCAGTGTGAGTGCAAAGATGCTTAAAGAGCTTCTTTTACACAATCAAGTCAGAATAAAGAAAGAAACCGTGGTTCATGAGGCAAGATCTGGCTCTGAGTTTAATACCAGCTCCATCACTTTTACTAAACCAGATGATATTTCTGGGAGAAAAACGCACAAATGCAGATGGAGCTGTCAAAGTAGCAGGATTTTCTTTCACTGTATTTCACCTTCAAATGCTGCGGTGTTCTAAACACCTCAGCCAGAGCCTTGTGTCAACACTCCCAACACCATCACACTTACACACACACACACCTCGTCTACCTTTCAACCTCCCATCTCAAAGGCACCATCTGCCCTCTGCTCCCGCTGCAGCTCGCGATATGTATCTCCAGTCATGCAGAAAAAGTCACAGTGTGTGTCTGTGAATGTCTGCCTGTGTTCACGTTTGTTCTCCGTCTGTTTCACTGTAGTTCGCCGGCATGCTAGCACAGCGAGCCCAAAGAAGCATATATTTGAACCTTTGCACAGTTTCCTTTATAAGCCACTGTCCCTCCTCTCTCTATGCATCTTTCTTTCACTTCTGCCTTTTCTCTTTTTGTCTTTGTGATACTTTAAATCCATGTTCCACAAATTATAGCTGAAATAGAAATGGCCACACTCAAAGGACTTAGCTTAATACACCAACCCCACTTATCAGTGCCATTAATCCTCTTGGCATTTCAAAACACAGTGCTGGGTTTACACTCCACTTTTTTTTAAAATACAGCAGAGAAATTCTAATTTACGCTCCAAAGATCACCAATCTGCAGGCTTTTAAAGTCAGAATTTACAGTTTCAGAAAATGTACTTCATCCATTGTCGGGCCTTTTCAATTCTTTTTCTTTTTCTTTCTTTTACGTATGATATATTTATATATTTTCTTTGCAAACAAAAGTCAACAAGGTGCAATACAGTGAAAACAGATCATGACAGATCATGACAAAGGCTTTGGCTTAACCTCTACTTGATTATTTGTCGCTTAACTTTGGGTGTGTGAATATCATCTGATATGTAAAACTAAAATGTAAAACAGCAAAGACCTCCAAATATATTTTTAATGGAAAGATAAACAACTCTCAAGCTGCTAATTGCAAAGGCCTTGGTGGTGTTATGGATATCATATTTATTGTTTTTAATTATGATTGGATAGCTAACAATTAAAAAAAAATCATTAATTATATATTGTTATGCAATTATCCCAACAGTGCATACATTTATGCAATATAAAAATTCACACCAATTTTAGCATTTTTCAGAGGATACAATGTATCTAAACAAAAAAGGGAAAGAGCTGCTGGAGGAAGTATTTTTGCCTCCCTCTCTCCAACAGTGTTGGGGGTTTGATCTGTCCACTTGCCAATCATAAGCCAGCTTATCCAGCAATGAGATCTGTGTTACTGATGTCCATTAAAATATATTTTTGTGACTGCGGTTTGGCTCCTCGGGGTCATTTGTCAGATGTTTTTGGACTTTTCGACCGTGAACGCTCCCAAGTATTACTGGAGTGACTCCACAGTTTTAGTCTTCACCAGTGAGAGCTGTGTATTGTTAATGGGATACACTGTGTGTGTGATACTGCATATTCTATGCGTGTTTACTGTTCCTTCTTTTTGGAAGCAGGTCATGTCTCTGCCCTTATGAATAATGTCTAATGTGCATCAGATTCATGCTCAGTCGCAGCTGCTGGAGACAATCAGCTACCATTCTTTTTTCTTTCCTTTAGCTGTGATCACTTACATTGTTTTTTATTGCAGCCAAATTCATTATTTAGTTGTTCTCATGTCGATATTTTCAGATAATATTTGACTGCAGCTTATAAATACTACCTAACCCAAGTTCTTTTTGACTATGTGATCCCAGAAAAAAGTTAGAGGCAATAAACGGTTGTCTTCTCAACTTTTCTGCCACACAGCCACTCTGTACAGCCACAAAGTGCCTTTAACTGTAGTTAAATTAATTTCAAACCCTATTCAATATTCAATAAGCTTGTGAAACACAAACATGGTTGGCTAAACAACTCCTGACTTAGAGAGTAAGTCTTAACCTGAATAGAAATATGACACTTCTGAAATGTTTCCAGTGGACATTGGAGCCGTGACGGAGCCATAGTGCGACCGAAACACAACGCAGCCTGATCCAGAGGACATAAGGCTTCTAATCATTGACTGGGTCCGTGAAAAGCCAATCTACACTCTCACTACAAATACTGACTCTGTATTTTGAATCCAGACGAATTTGACCTGAAAAAGATCACAAATTAAATACACAATACAGCCAATAATCCTAAGGCAGTGATTCTAGACTTTCCAAATATACTATACCAACACAAATTCCACAGAGATGAAAAACAAAGATTTATTTGGCACAAATGGTCTTTATATAAACCTGAGAATGCAGAGTAAATGTAAAAGTCCCTTGACCCCACGGCTTTGTCTTCGGTTGTGTTCTTTTATTTCATTGAAAACAACTGTCAGCCTCCGTCTTTAAAATGGATTCATCAGACGCGCAGCTCTTGGCCATCTTGCCAGGACTTCCCAGCTGCCAAGCCGACCTGTTAGGACTAATTCACTGCATGGATCCCTGACAGACTCTCGTGTAATGCATATTTGCTTTATGCCCGGACAATCTACAGTGGCCAAGATGTCAGCGTCGGATACAAGGCTAATGGGTCTCTCTCTCTGTTAACAAAGATGTCTCATCTGTTATGTTAGTTGACAGTTTGGCAAGGTTCTGAACAAACTGTTTTTACACAGAAAACGTGTGTCCATTACTTAATTATGTAGAATTTTGTGCATGCAGTCAGCCAACATTTATTGAATAGCTGTGCTTATCTTCACAGCATTGAGAAATGCTCTGTTTTCTTTCAATTGAGTGTCGTCATTTGTTTTCAAAAGAAAGCATACTTCAAGGATAAAGTCACCTCTAAAGTGTGACAAGAGAGGCACAATCACAACAGCATCCAGCCACTAAAATCATGCAAAAACAAAAGGGATGCGCCGCACAATTGGGAGTAAAGCTGAGGAAGAGACACAGGCCTCAATTAGTAAGCTATTGTGGTAGCTCAGTGACTTACCCAGTCTTATCAGTTTGTTTCAGAGTGTCTGGGCTTTGCAGACGAATGCAGGCCTCACTCTTCTATCATGAACTGTTCCCCGTCAGACCTACAAAACTCACCAATGGGAGAGCAAAAAAAAAGAAGAAAGTCATCAGCACAAATTCATTAAAACTTTCGCACATTATCACGTGTCGCTTTTCAGTCTCTGCATTCGCAGTAACAAGCGTCATGACGGCCTATTTGTACGGAACAGGTGGGAAGCTCAGTGGCCTCTCAGAGCTCCAACATTAAGGAGGCGCTTTGAGAGGGGTGGCAAATCGATTGGTCAGACTGGATTTACTGAGTTGACTGAGTCACAGGGTGACTGTGGAGGCAAAGCAGGAACTCTGTGTGTGTGTGTGTGGGAGGAGGAGGAATGTGTCTGATTCCACTGAGAAACTGATTACCTGTATTACAGTTTTTAAGAATAGTACATGTTTATGTAAGTAAGAACTACAGTGTTTTTTTGTTGTTGTTGTATGAACTGGTAAAATATGACCACCATTTGGGGATGGATTTATTTATCATAGAAAACAATATATATCCAATACTATATCTATTATGCCACTTACAACACAAATGGCAAAGTGAAAGTTTCTCACATGCTATGATAAAATAATAAAAACAGGGTTGTTAGAGCTAATTTTGGTTGCTAGCTAACATTAGCACTACACAAGTTAAAAACAACATTTTTTTTCTTCACAAAACTCAATTTGTTGCCATCTATCACTGCCCTCGCACTCATTGCCAACCAGGAGAAAATCTGGAAAAATAATCACAATTGTTTATATTTATAATATAATATATTATAATATTTTATATTTTCTGGGCTATTTGTTTGTTTGGCAGAATCGATTTTCAACATGAAGCGAATGCCCCTTCATTACTACAGTAAATGCTGAGCAAAGCATCATTTAACCATAGAATTAGACTGATAAAGTTGATGGCAGTTAAATGCATTACTGCAGTTTCTGTTTTTATCAGCTAATGTCCATGCACATGAGATAATGATCCTACAACAGAATCTACGCTTTTAATATTTTGGAATTGTCATCACAGCACAGGGTTGATAAAGTGAAACCTCTTGTCTCATAGTATCTGCACACTGTCGGCACCAATAATCAGGCTTTTCACTGATATCAGCTGGATCTGTGAGATTTTATTTCCACATCAACCATAGCTTTCATCTAAATTAGTTCTTTACAAGAAAGATGGGAAACAGCACTTCAGTGGTATTTCCAAATGATTTAGTTCAATTCTTGCCGTTTAAAATGGGTTGACCAATTACTATAGTTTAAGAGAGTTGAAACAATTATTGATTAAGCATTTAAATTAAAACTATAAAAAAAAAAAAGCAAACGTTTTAGCAAAAACCCAAAGGATGTAGTCAACATCATCCGTTTAGCAACAGGAAAGTAAAACATACAATACACCAATTTTGTAAGTGAGACTCGTGTACTTTTCTCAACTTTTTCCGTCCTGTGATTCACGTTCTGTGATTCTGTCTGACTCGATGGTCTTATGATCCCGATCCACCCACACAGCAAATGTATAGCTGAACTCGTATTAGAGTATAAAAATTGACACTATGTCTGGCACTTTAAGACAGTTTCAAACACCCCCACATACCCCACAGCCATGAAGTGGACACACAGCTTTCCAGTCAACCCTGGTCAATTCAATAAGTTGGAAACTTCAACTTTTTCTGCAGCGCTGGAAGATTGACTGAACATGCGGAGCTCCAAGCGTTTTACAGTATTAAAAAGATTTACACATTTTCGATAACATTATTGACCAAAATCTGATGACGTAAGGCCTAAAAATGAACAGCTTAAGTAGGCAGCCTCAACAACAGAGGTTTAAATGTTGTGCCCACTGACAACTACAAAGCTGCTGACTGTAAGAAAGATGAAGAAGTGTTTGTTGTTGGTTTCTGTCAGTACCAAGAATGTGATGAGGCAAACGCTTGATTTTCAGGCTGGACACTGTCTCTAATTATGGTAATTAGATATACTGTATTAAATATGAGGGTTTGTTTTAGCTGTTACACATTTAGTGGTTTCATTCTGTGCTTTTTTGACTGGGGATCGTGGCACCATTGATACAAATTGTACTATTTTTAGTTAACAGGGTCTTTTGTGGCTATATATATGAGGTTACCATGGATCCAGGGGCCTTGCATTGCTTACCTTGATCATGTCTGTTTGGAAGTGGATGTTTTCCAAAATAGCTTGGCTTAGGTGGTAAAAATACAAAAGTGATATAGAGACTTATGCTGCATAATACGAGTTTGTATCTACTTGCCATAGTACCTGAAGTACCATTTGCTGAACATCACAGTACCAGAGAAGGTACAAAAGGTCACACGCTAATTGAATTACAGGGAAAGTCTTTGTATTTATCAATTTTCAAAGTTGTACGGAAATGTTATAAAACAACTTAACATAAGTGGAAAATAGTGTGTGGTTACAGACGTAACAAAGCACACTGCTGACTACACCCAGCCACTGTCAGAGGTGTAACAGACTTGAAACTGACACATAATATCTTAGATGTACCTACAGTTACTTATAAAGTGCATTTGCAGTCTAGGTTATTTAATACTTTCTTTGTTGATTTTTGCTAGTACATGAGTGGTATTAAAGTGTAAGAGAAATTCATTGAAGACAAATACACGCTGTAAAAGGCTCCTTATATTAACCTCCAAGCACTTATAATTCTTCTCTCTGTCTGACGCTGACATTATGCACAGCACAGCTCATGTTGAGAAACGTGTTCAACTCTGAGTGTCATGGGCGGTGACCTAAAACCCAACATGTCCAAAATGCAAAGAAAATGTGAGATTGGAGGAGACATACGTCTGCTACAAACAAGGGAAAAAGCAGGACGGGAGTGAGAGAAAAAGTGGGAGAGTGAGAGACGGATGTAACACCCTGTACTCTCCAGAATTTCAGGTCATTAACCAGCTCATCTCAGGTGGTTTTAGCCAGACTACGTAGGAGGAAAGAGGCCTCTCCAGCTCTCTACATGTCTGCTTACACTGAAATCCTGTGGCAGAATCAGAGCTTGTACTTAAGGGCAGTGCTGCTTCCCCAAGTTTACATGGACCGTGGGGTACTTACAGTGTAAGTCTGAGAAAGTATGCACGCCTACAGGCTAATTATACAGCAAGTTTAATGAGAAAAATGAGGGACTTTGTTGGTGTTTGTTGCTCTGATTAACTTGTGACTTAACTCAAGCACTGTTTTGTGCTGTATTGTAACAGCTGTGTCTCTGTCACCGCAAAAAGCAAGTTTTGTTTTCCCTCCACCTCAAGCCATTCCGCTTTTTTATTAAGCACATTGCGTTGCATCTGGTTTATGTCATGAGGTAAGCAGTGAGTACGCAGAATCAAAACACCACATGGTCACCACATCAAATAATTTACAGGAAAGAAGGTAATTATTCAAAAGAACTCAGCTCTGACTCCAGTTATCTTTAATTGAATCTAACTTGTTTGAAGTGTTTACAATAATAATTAATCTGAGTATCACCTTACTGAGGTTATAACTGCAACATGTGAGTGAATGTAAACACACTTTGTGATTCAGTGGACTCATAATTGACTGCAACATGAGGTGCGAGCCATCCAATGGAACAGATTGCACAAGTCAAGCACAGTTCAGTCATTTTCAGCATAGTGTGTGTGTGTGTGTGTGTGTGTGTGTGTGTTTGTGTTGGTAGGGTAGATGGCTGTGTGGGTGGGTTAGCATGTGTAGCATGACTGTGTATGTGTGTGTGTGAATATGGCTCACAGCCAGTGTAGGTGGGTCATCATGCACAGTATGATGGAGTGAGTGTGTTTGCGTGTGTGACTACTGGAGGACAGTTAGATATACAGACAGACTGTCATTCTGGACGGTAGCCCAAGAGCTTCACTGGGAGATTTGGTACAGAGAAACTGAAATTAAGAATCATTAAATGAAAATAGAAGAGTAACAACCCTAATCCGAAAAGTTCGGGAGGAGAAAAAAAAAGTGTCTTCCCTTTTAAAATCCTATAGCTGAAAGTGTGTTTATCTCTCTTTGACAAATGACATCCATTAAAAGAAAAGTTGAGAAATTAAGAGAAAAGCGTAGGGGGAAAAAGCTATTTTACTGAAACAATAAAGTAATGTAGAATTGTGCAGGGTGGCTGGAATAGTTAATCCAACAGAGAGCTTTTGCCAGCACTCCATAACATTTGGTTTCTGTCACAGGCCCTCTGTTTTTAGATAAAACGGGCTTTTAATTCAACATGTAATTTCCAGTAATTCTGCAAAATCTCCTCAGTCTTTGAGGAGAGAAATTGAGGTGACTCGGGGTTGATTTTTGTTTCTCAGCTGTTGGCAAGATTGAGGAAACAGAATTAAGACGCTTTTCATTTTTGCTGCCATTGTCGTTCATTAGTTTTTCAGCAACTCATAAGTAAGAACATAATATTTTGAATACTTTTCTATATTAATTTGGGGATCTAAGGAAGTTCCACCCAGGACATGTGTTCCTGATAGGAGTCATGATGTGATTCTGTTATGTTGGGCTGTGTGTGTGTGTAATTGTGGACACATATGTGTGTATGTGTTTACAGATAGATAGTCTGAGGGTAAATGGCACTGGAGACAGAGATGGAAAGAACCCACCACCAGTGGGGAAAAGATGGCAGGAGATCAGGAGAAAAAGAAGTGAGTGAGTGGGAGGTGTGGACATCTAAACTGTGAATCACTTGGAAGAAGTGTGGGGGTCAGCATGACCCCTAATGACCCTTCACACCCATCTACTTGATGCAAAATCCCTCTGAGGTCTATTTTTTCCTCCATCACTTTTCTGTTCGGCCAACATCAGAAAATACTGCGTACCCATGAGGCTCTCCTGCAAACTATGGCCCAGATAAGTCAGCTTTGGCTCCACAGCACCCTCTGAACTACAAATAATGTCCATCATAGCGAGAGATTTAATATTGTATTGGTGTTTTGCGAGTTTTCTTTTACAGTAACTGAAAACACCTGGAGGTAGTTCACTGACGTCAGGAGTCAAGAGTTATACTAGACAGAAAACATCTAGAAAACAATCTAAATTATTTTTCTTTCAATTGTGTTTTTATAAAAAAGAGTTTAAAATAAAGCTCTAGTCAAAAACTATCCCATTCCCCCAAAGAAACCCCACAGATTCATCATAGTTAGTAAAAATCTCCTCTGCTCCTTCCTGAATCAAAGCCAACGATGAGACATTTTCATTTACTCATATCACCACTAATGCTTTCTCTCTAAAAGATTGTACCAAACACAACTTGTGAGCCCCAATCCAGAGGTAAATTCCAAAAAAGTAACCACACTCTCTCTGAGTCTTAATCTTTCTATGTCTCAACCTCAGTTAGGACCGGTTTCTGTTATTCACCCAGGCCTGTATCCACCCCTCTTTCAGTATCGGGCCCAGTCTCACTGTCTGTCCCATTTCCTGTTATCTTGCCGTTTCTGAGATTCACCTCCAGTTTGTCTCAAAGTATATGCAAAACATTCACAACATAGTGGTTTATCTTACTGGATAGATATAATTTGCATCAGGGCATTTAAGATTGTGTCTGTTAACTTAGTTGTAAAAAAAATAAAAAGCATTATAAATGGCTTTGAACTCTGCTAAACTTTTGGGTTTCTGTTTGTGTGGTGGTATGCATAAAATCCTGTTCCTCAAGTATGCCAAAACACTCAAACACACATTGTTTGACACAGGTCTACTGCTACTGCAGCAACTATTAAAAATATTCTCTACTCAGCGTCTGCTGATAGACAGAGGAGGAGAGAACTGTGGGAAAAGAGGTCAGAGGCGTTGTTTTGGCTGCATGCAGCAGCCTCATAAATCAGAGAATGTATAAACTGGCTTTGCTAAGAGGAGGACACACAGGCGTCTGTCGGCCCGCTGGATCAGAAGCAGGCAAACAGAAATAAGTATTCTGTTTATGTTTGGCTGCTTATGTGTGTGTGTTTATGTATTTACTTTTATGTTTAAACATGCTTGTGTACATATGTATACTTAATTTCCCCACAGGGATCATTAAATCTCAGCTTGGCATATTTTATATGAGCGCAATGAGCACGTGTTTGTGAAAATATTTTTTTAATGTGGGGGTTATTTCTTATTTCTTAAATTGTTGTGGCATTTTTTGGAGGGATTTCAGGATTGTGTTGAGTTTAGTTTTTATATTGAACGTCTGGTGCTTCTTTGTGTTTTCTTTCGTCTTTTAACATCTTAGGACCATGCTGAAAATAAGGGTTTTTACTTTAAGATGTTATCCTTTGAATTCTTTTTTTTTTCTATCTCTGATAATCAATCAATCAATAAGCATACGCATGTGTACTTGTGTGTATATTTATGTGAATCAATTTATTGTTCCACGTCCGGATGATCTGAGGCACTGTGCACCCCCCAACACCCATTGCCTACTGTACAAATATTAATAGTGCAGCATGTAAAAAGTTAATATTAATGGATTTTGTTACCCCTATTATTAGTCTTTGTCTTACTTTGATTTGTGGCATAATCATGCTTAAGTTTTGGAACTACAATTCCCATAATGCTTTGGCAGGTATAAACAGGAAGTGTAATGCTGCCATGGAGTCAGCTTTGAACTAGGCCTAACAACAGCTTTTTCCTCTATATTTGTTTACAGTTTGGCAAGTTGGTACTTATAAAAGTATGCCGAATTAGCTGTTAGCAGTTCCTGTTTGCATCGTACACATGAATGTGCAGACAACTATCATCCTCAAATCTCCTGCAATGCTCCTGCATCTAAGGAATGTGGCCAGTGTGACTTTAGGAGACATCATACTGATCTAATGCAGAATGTTTGCTTGTGTACAAGGTATTATATATTTGCAAAGGCTAGAGAATGAGTTGCATATTCTGCAAATCCTCTCAAATGTTGTCATGATCTAACAGCAACAGACTTGTGGGTGATTTGACTCCTTAGTGTGGATTTAGGATTGTGACTAGCTTGTTTTGGGTTTTTTTTTTGATTTGTAGATGGACTAAGATGTATGTCAACTGAGCCAAATAGAAAAATGCGAGTGAGGTCAGTAAATACAAATTGACATCTGGAACTAAACAGGATGATACAGTTTGTTGAATTCAAGATCAATATGTGCATTGAGACTGAACATTTTCAACATTTCAGATTTTGTCCAAATTCTATTACTTTCTGTGACAAATAAAGAGCTTTTGATGTGGGGTGTTCTTTGAAGGATAAGATCCTTGATCCTAACATTGTGTTTTTTTTTTTATTCTGCAAAAGATGTACAGTGGCTTCTTACTGATTCAGAATGACAATATAATATCAAACATGAAGGACTTCAAACATGTTTTTGAAATAGTTGTGAATCATCATAAGGTTATAATATCAAAATGACATAATAACATACATGTGTGTCCAGAATGTGTAAGTTGAATTTCACAGACATATGTAGTGCCAATTTACTTTTGGTTTGCTGGGAATGGCTTATTGGTCCACACTTCAATTCAGAGGCACCTTGCGCTCTTTGAGAAAGAATCCAGTCTAATGCTTTAAGCCTGTCCGGTGATGTAACTTTGCTCCACCTGTCAGTGGCTCTTTTCGAGTTTGCTGACACTAAAGATTTTCTTTGTTCTGCTAATGACCTTTTTCCACTAATAAGGCACTGTGGGGATGACCCTCAGCCATGGGTTTGATCATTCGGTTTCATTCTCAGGTGGTTCAAATTACAGAGAAAACAACACTGTGGGTTGTTTCTCAGCTAAAAGGAAGTGATGCCACTACGCCTGCAGTCATGTCCTGGAAGAGCGTGGCTAAAGACATGACCTTACAACAAGCGCTGGGCTGACCTTTGGTAGTTTAAAATTAGGAAAGTGGTATGTCAGAGACTCTGCAGAAGTCCTGCAATCTGACAACTTGTACCACTCTAGTGATTTCTGTGGTGCAGCAAATCCCCTGAGAGCTTTTTGATTACAAAAGCCTGGGAGGAGAGAGCAGAGTGATTCACATATTGACCCACATCATTTGCAACTTGGTCTACTAGAAATTACAGTATATTGTTTTCTCCATTATATTGTGATGGAAATTGTTATCAGCTAGCTGCATTATGATTGCCCCCTCCAAAATGTTGCCAATTAATTGTATATGAACATCATTTCTAGGAAACAGAGTTAGCATTAGAGACCTGTCTTCTGCAGTCTGATGCAAAAGTTTCATTTGCTCATGATGTGTTCTTTCTTCCTTCTTGTGTGCAAAATAAACACTTAATTAGCAACAAAGCCACAAATGTTCACCTTTCCAAATCCAGCGGGCACAATGTGAACAGAGAACAGGAAGAGCCGCTACCTTCGATTCATTCAGATTTTATTTATGTGAAGCAGTGTCAGTCATTAGGAGCATCATAGGATTTGTGGTACCACATGTTACTCTTAACAATGACATATCATAACATCCACTCTTACACAGGTTCTTACCTTATTTTATCTCAAGGTTAAGGAACAGAAGAGCAAGGAGTCACTGACTCTCAGTTTTTCATTTCACATCACATCATATACTCTTCAAGTGGCGCTGAATCAGAAACTTTATAAGTTTAAGCCCTTGATGAATACACAAATAAAATTGACTAGCAATACATTCAGGATACTGTCCAGAGTTTTACCCCGCAGTCCAAGGACAGCACTTATGTGTGTGATATCACTTCCTTAATACTATATATTTGTCTTAATGTATTCATTTTTAGGTGCTGAGTGGGTGCATATTGAAAGGTGTTTAAGGGTGTTTCAAGGTTTCACTCACTCTGCCTTCCAAAGCTAGTAATAAAAAGCATATCCCTATTTTTAAAATGTTATTTCTGCAAAAGCCCACCATTTCCAAATCACCACATATTTGCTTTTCTACTGCGAAGAACGTTGTTATAAAATTAAATCCTATTGAATCCATCCTGAGGATTTAAGATAATGGGTATACTGAAACAAAAGAATCTGTTGGATTTAATGTTCACATCAGTGCACAACAATTTGGTCACCTAATTGTTCATTTTTTGATTGGGACAGGTCACGTTAAGGTTCTTATATTAACATTTACAGTCAGGAAGAGACACTGATGAGCCCATTGTCTGAGCAACAGGATGGTGCTGTGGCTCATTTCGGAAACCAAGCTAGTACAATAAACTCTGGTAGCAGTTGCATGGTATTTAACCAAACCACAAGCACAAACCTCCCACAGCTTTAAACATTAAACACATCATATCCCTTGCTTAATCAGGTTTTCTCTATAAAGTCGAATTTCGATTAATAAAGTGTTACAAGAAACTGCACATCTGTATTCTTGCTTGCAGGACTGAGGTTTGTGGGAAATGTTTTTAAAGATGCTGTTGGAATTCACTGACCTGTGTATATTTTCACAAGACATTTTTATGTATTCTGGTTTCTTTTTGGCACATTAAGAGACAAATACATAGTTCATTGACTGCATGGTCCCCTGTCTCCGTTTCCTTCACTCACTGCATCAAGTCAGTCTGAGCAAATAAGCCACATCATTTAACCGCTTAGAGAGAGGGTCAGTCGCTCCACTGTCGCCCTTATGTGGGTGAAAGGCCGCAATCAGAATGTTATTACTTGTTGACAGCATGTGTTTGCTGTTCTGAAAGCAGCTGCAGGGCGCTCTCCTCGACTCCTCCCCACGTGTTTTAGATAAGCAAGTAAAATACAATTGCTCTTTTTTTTCTTGAAGCTATTTAAGAGTTGGACAAATTTACTGAATGCTGCAAATGTCATCCAGGAAAACAATAAGTACAACTATTTGCTTGAATTGCTGCATATATAACCTAATTTATCTCTTTATAAATTATACTTTTACCATCTGCAAGACGTAAAGCCATCCAGCTGGCGTGAATAAATGGCCATTCATCAACAATTTCCTCACAATTCAATAATTTTAATACTGTATCCATCTTCTTTGGCAGCTCCAATATTTTGGCCAAATGTCCTACTGAGTCAACACTCACAGGAAAAAAAGAAACTTCTGAGTAACAAGAGAAAGGACTTTATTTGTCTTATAAAATGTCTTGGGGACATGGGCAATGAAACCATTAAACGGTTAAGGGAGACATAACCCCGCTGACACTGATGGTATCGGAGATAAGTGGGCGGAGAACACACCAGGGACGAACCACACGAAACTCAACCCACCCCCTTAAAACCCTGCTGTTCACCCTGACTTGAGCAAATCAGGGAAATGGAGTCCCTGAAATTCCACTCCGGCCTTTCATCTACCTCCACTCCCCTCTCTTTCTCTCTTCTTGGTCTCTTTTCCCTGAGTCAATCAGGATAGTGTCCAAGTCTCCCCACAATGGCCACCACCATCACTGCTCACTGTTTGACCTACCATTTCCAACCCCATTCTCTCGCTGACTAATTAGTGTTATGGTTAGTTAACATTTTTGGCAGGCCGGGGGGTTCCCTGTGACATTATGTCTAAAGCACTTGTCAAAACAGCAGTTGGAGGAGCTGTGCTGGCTCGCCGACTGGGGAGGTTGAGGCAGCGGCAGGGGTAGTGGAGGTGGAGGTGGAGGGGATGGAGGGAGGGAGACATGGAAATTGCGGGTGGGCGAGAGAAGGGGAGAGAGCCTGGCATCTCAGGCAAGGCCCTGACAGCTCCAGTCTTCAGGCTCCCTGCCCACAAACAGCACCGGGAGTCAGAAAGACAGGCAGCATTAGCCGAGCTTGGCTGAAGTTAACTACAATAAGCAAACTTGTGCTTGCTGCCCAGAAGCAATCCTCTCCCTTCCATGCAAATCAGATTATAGATGTTCATATTTTGCAGTGCTTTAGCTCGGCTGCTGTTGTCATTTGACCATAATCTCACAGAAGTAAAACAATGGAGAAACATATTTCAGTGAGTTTCTCTCTTGTCTTCTTTCTTTTATTTCTTCTACTGCTCACTTTATTCTCCTCCCTGCAACTTCTTTTGTTTTTCTTCTGAAGTTCTTTCTTCTTTGTCTCTCTTTTCTTACACTTCTTAACCTAACTTATTTATACACTCTCTCCCTTCCACCCTCCTCCTCCATCCTTCTCCTCTTTCCATATCAGATTAGACCTGGTGCTTGTGTTTTTTCAAGTGTCTTCTATTTGCATGGAGTCGTACCCCTTGCTTGCTGCCCATTTACCTCTGATCTTAACTGATCCCCCACTGATAAGCTATCACCAATTTGAAAAGGGAAACCCATATTTAATTTGGCTTGTTATGAGAGTCAGAGACGCATTCCCTCACTCAGACAGTTAGAAGTTCAAACAGAGCATGCAGGTAATATTTAGCTTATATACTTACATGAATACTTATCAAGGTTACCAATATAGATATGTTTTTATTATTAAAATTTGCTAATGTCTCACACGCATCATTGCATGAACATGCCAATAAAGTCACCAAATTAGTAAAAATACTTGACTGTCAAGAATTTGAAGTATTGGACTAGAGAAGACAAGATAAAGACAAGAAAACCAGTAACATCCACTTCAAAACATGTCACCAATTTCCATTGATGTGTTATGTTGTTATATACAAATATTATTGGTACTACACACATTTATATTTGCCAATAAGCAGTAATGTATAAAGCTGCCTCCTAACAAGTACCGTATTCCCTTAAAACTTTGTAAACCTTAAAAAAATGGTAACTTGTGGATTTTTTCAAATGATATACAAGTACATATGTAGACTAGAATGTGTATGCATGCAACTAGTTGTTGTCAGTGGGAGCATTAAGTGCTTCAGAAGGTGAAATGATTGGACTAACCAAAAACTATCACAGTGATTTTTAAACTCTATACCATGATGTCACCACAGCCACAATTCTCTGCCAGCGATTGACTGCCCAAAATCCGACCTCTTATCCCCCCCATCCTGCTCCCCCTTTTCCTGAGTCCGGTATTTATTTGAAAAGTACAGTCTACTCTTGTTGATTTATAGCTTTTAAAAAGGAGGGTTTATGGTATCCCTGCCAGTTAAAGGCTCCCAGGGTTGCAGTTCTTTTGGCTGGAAGCTAACTTTCTCTCAGACAAGACCATTACTCGTCATCTTTCCACGCAGTGCAGTGCATTCACAAGTTCACTTTCTCAGACCAACTTAAAGTACCTGTAAACTCCAGAATACACTTCTCTTTCGTTTTTCATCCAGCAGAGGATGCAAACAAAGTTTTTCTTCCTTTGAAATCCCTTCAGAAGCCTTCCCTCATCCCTATTGATATAGCAATGATGTGTAGCTGAGGTTTCCTTCAAGTCCTCCTGAGTCCTCATGAGTTGTGTTAGAAAAGGAGGCAGGTTGCATATCAGCATTTTCCATCCATGAGCCACAGTGTGATTTCACACCACACACTGTTTTACTAAACACACCTACCGGGCAGAGTGCGGTAGCAAAAAAGCACTCATGCATCCTTATTCAGACTTGCTTGTTTGTCCATACATACACACATCCATACACTCTGCACATACATACATCCACTGCTATAAATCCAATCCAACTTCTTCTAGCAGCAGACTCTGTTACTGTAGAATCCATCTGTAGTGCAGAGGCTGTTAGAGAGCTCCGCAGGGCAGAGGAGCTCATCAATAATGCAGCAGAGAGAAAACCGATGGCTGGGTATGGGAGGAGAGGAGAGATCTGCCCTCGGGGCTCGGAGGTCCAGTAAGGCCCTGCAGGCAGAGTGATAGGCTGGTGCCCTCGGGGCAGCGGGCCACCGGCACCAGCATCACATAAGGATGCCTAGTGAGAAGCCCCGCTGTTTGGATTAGTCCTGCCAGACTTGATGTGTGTATGTGTGGTTCTGCGTGTGTGTGTTTGTTTTTGTGTGTATAGGAGCAGGGTGCTAAAAGAACTGTGTACTATCAGTAACCATTAGCACCTCTGATTATTATCGCTGTGGCTTAATGTTCAGCAGCAGGCTGAGATGTAGATAAATAAGCATAAGGACACACTCAATGATAGCAGCAGATGCATATATGCACATGGATGAATGAAGCCTTCTTGAAATACTTGGCGACTAGCCAGGCTGACATTTTTTTTGTTAGCACTACCAGCCAATTTAACCCACTATGTCACTGCACAATGTCAAACAGCACAGTGAAACCCTGTTCATCAAAATTCATCATAAAGTCTAATAGTTCTTTTGAACCAAAAGCATATTTCCTTTGATAAAGCAGCTTAAAATACTCTGGATATTCTCAACTACTTCCACTATGCAAACCCCAATTGTTTGACCATGCCAAACAGATTTAAAGTGGCCATAAATCACATAGAAATATGAGTTCAGATTTTCCCATACCCACTGTGTTGTTCACTAACGAGACATCTCCACAAACAGAAACATGATCTACCCTTGAAGTTCCCAAAAGGAAAAGCCCAATTCTTTCAATACTAGAAATATGCCGGGTTACCTTACTGAGGTTCCCTGCTCTGTGTGATTGCTGCTAGCTGTAATTATGACCAACACTAACCAGGATCAGGCTGTCCACAAGATGGTTGTGCGACACCGACGTGGTTTGGAACTGTACTCCTCCTAAGAAGCCTTGCCTGGGAAGTAACCCCACCACGCGTCTTTCCTCTCCCCACTTTCAAATATCCCAAAATTACAGGAACGCTCCAGTGAGTGTGAGGGCATGCTGGGTTTGAGCGCCAGACTTTTGCAGTTCAATGTCTGTCTCTGATACCACTCTTGGGGTAAGGGATGGTGGGATTTGATTTAAACCCGCAGGTGGTTACACTGCAGCGGCTGTGGAACACATTATCGCAGGGGTGATCCTGCTTTTAGCTCCTCATCTTCGTCCCCTCCTCCCACCAGGCAGAATGACATTTATAGGGTCCTGTGCAGTGGTCTGTGACCGTGAAAACCATCGTTGCTCTTGAACGCACATCCCACCCTTCCTGCTCCACAGCATGTCAGTCAGATAGTGGAGAATTTGGGATGGAAAGTCTGCAGGGCAGAGATGAATGGTTGACTGACTTGTGTGCTTGGTCTAACTGAAAATATGGAAATGTCGGCTGCAAGCTTATTTTACACCACAAAACCTACAGACCTACAGAAAGATGTATGCAAATGTGTCTGCTTGTGTTGTGTTCTTCACTGCTTCTGTCCTGTTCAACAGATATGTAGACTCACTGTATTTACTTTATGAAAATCCTATTAGAAAATAACATAATCACCATTACTTGGTAAATCCATAATAATTACATCAAATGTGATTTAATCTTTGTCATGCTTATTGCCACTATGTGTTACATTTGTAATTTCTAAAAACTATATAATTCTTTTTAACATTGGTCAGTGTATGTGCTGCTTTTAGCCTTTAATTGTCCCTGAGTTGGATCATTGGAGAGAGGTATCAGCATGCATGGCTGTCTGGAACTGTCTGGCCAAAGCCAGAAATGTTCAGATCCTACACTGTATCTGATGTACTGTAGCCAGTGTGGGAAGTAGTGGCCCTACATGTAGCGGTGCTAGTTTAGCTACATTTTCCCTGTAGCAGATGGGTAGCATAGCGTTGCTGTAGCTTAAAGATTCCCTCCATACATGTTTAAAGGCATAACAACATACTTAATTAATTAATTAATTAAATTATAATTACATAAAAATATTTTCAACAAAAAAAGTTAAATTACCATTTTTCAATGAGTTCCTCTCACTCACTGAAAAATGGTAATTGCAGGCTGTGCACAGACAGGAATTTATTTATTTAAAGAAATAAAGAACAGCCCACAAAAAATGGGTGCTTTCTCTCTAGGATGCCAAATGGCAGGTGCTCAAGCCCTCTTAGAGTTCTGTCTATGCACTTGCATGAAGTGTCCAACCTTCATAACATGAAAACCGTATTATGAATATTACTTGAAATGTGTTGATCTGCATGGGAATTCATTTGTTAAAGTAAAGGATTTTATGATTATTAAATGATTTAAAGAGAGGCATGTTTTTTTTCACATGCACTTCAAAGAGCATAAGTAACAGAAAGCCAGCAACTAGAACTTGTAATGTTTCCCATTTGCTTGTAAAAATGGGCAGATAACAAGCTTATATGGAATCAAAGCGAGTTGCTGTTTCTGGTACCGTAGAAAATAGAGGAAATGTGAGGGGAAGTGAGGGTTGTGGAATGTCTGGAACTGTGTGTGACTGGTTGGTTAGCTGGTTGGTTGGCTCTCTAAATGTGGCTTTTCATGGATATTTATACATACAAGTTCCAAAAAGACGCCCAAAAAAACGCCATCACTTACCTCCCTACCCCCACTACCACGGCCCCCGCAGACGCATGGTTGCATGGCAGACAAACATATGCCTATATTCTTCAGTCTTCCACCTTAAATTCCCATTACGACACACATACATACATTAACATACACATAAACATACTTAGCAACCACTCTCCTCACTCAACTCTTCACACTCACACACGGGACTGATAAACCCCAAAGTGCTCCTTTATCGTTTGCAGATATTTATTCTACACTGTTTATAGTTCTGTATGTCAAAATCATTGTGGAAAGTGTGCTCCAACATGTTGATTTAAGAGAACATTTACATAGGCCGCTCTCTTTTCTCTTGCTTCTTTGTCTCTCCGTTTCCCGTCCTAACCAGAACCATATTGACGCTGCCTTTGAACACGGTACACTGAGAGCAGATCTTCGTGTAGAAATGAACTGAGTAGGTGCATACAGAGCTGGGCTAAAGCCAAACTAATAACTGTACCATATTAACAGGTCACAGAAAAGCCATGTTTTTACATGTAGTGGGCTGAAGTCAAATAAACTGATGGTTTGCCATAAGCGTTGCCTGGCGTTCTGAATAATTACCTTGTCAAAATGACTTGGCACGTGTATTCATCCAGTCGCTGATGAAGCTATAAAAGGGCCTGCGTTGAGGTTTGCACCCTCATTTTCAGCACGTTGTAAGTTAACTTTAATTACCTCAATGTTTTTGGTTAATTTGATAGACCAGACATTTTTCTAATGCAAATCTGTGCACAGCTTCATCCCACCAGTCTTCTGTGCTAGTGAGAAATGTGAAAAGTTTGAAACAGGATAGTTCAACAAGCTAAAGCCGCAACAAGATTTATACATAGAACCAAATGACATAATATATCTGTGGGGGTTTTATTGGGTTGTTGATCAATACCTCTAATTTAACCATTAACTCACCGGATGAACTTCAAAACTTTGAACAACTTTACATCATCCACAGTAAACAAAAGTAAATGTATTTACTTGTGTTTGTTTTGTTGTTGTTGCTGAATAAGCTATAATTTATAGTTATATTAGCTATAAGGAAGTAATAAAGTAAGTTGTAATTTACATATTTATAATTTACATTTACTTTCATTTTCACATTATGCTAGTTTAGTTCCAGCCATTCCTGTCCTAATAATGCAAGCACAAAAATGTTGTTTTTGTTTTTAGCAAATATGTGAAGAGTTGGGTCAGGATTGTTGATGAGCCCTCACAGATTGCTCAACAACTGTGTGACTGGCATTGCAAGTACACAAAAGACATAAAAAGCTTAATTCTTAAATGAAAAAGCTAATTACAAAAACTCACAAGCAGCAGCATAATCACCATAGTACATTAAAACACAACAAATTAGCTCTTACTATGCTAGATGTTTCTATTGGATCACAGCTCTGGTTTAATGGCATACTCTTTTGTTCATGTGTGTTTACTGTTTGTCAATGTCTAATGTGTACCACTGTAAGGGGAGATAAGATCTATCAATGCTGTAATTAGCGGTTTTAAATAGAGAGCATTAATTAAGTTGTTTTGTCCTTAAAGAGAGAACAAACTACACACATCACTTAATTCAATTAGGAATGCTTTCCTAAAAGACACCAGTCCTGTTGGAACATGTGACAGCACAGTCCATTAGCCGGGTGGATTTAAGTAGATTTAAAGTAAGTAGATTTGGCTCACAGTCTTATCTTTACCTAATTAAAAGAAGTGAATAAGTAAAGATCCTGGGGACATGCTCAGTGACAGCCCTCGTAGCTGCTCAGACCCGTGGCCTTTTTGTTAGAGGGTCAGTCGCTGTGACCATTAGATGTTCCCTTTGGGATTTAGATTTTATTGTTTCGTCTACTACAGCGCAGTTTCCTTCCTCACAGAGGTCAAAAGTTGGGCCGACAACAGCCAACATGCAATGGGCACGTAATGCTTTACCTGTACAATCTACTGGTTTTTATGGGGATAACTGTACAGTTTATTACATACATGTTTATGTACAGTATAGAGCTCTTGAATTTTGCTTTGTATCTGTGACTGGTGCAGGTAACGATTGGCTACTGGAAGGAAGACAGATTTTTTTGTGCAAGTCCAATTCTGTATGTTAAGAGTACAATGGTAGCTTAAAGATCACACACACACACAAAACACAGACAAACACAGTGATTATTTTGAATCCCTGAATGTTTATTCCAGTCCTTCTCCGCTCTCTGTTGTTTTAATGCATGTTGTCAAGAAACAATAAAAGTTTAAATCGAAACAGAGCCTGCGCTTGGAGGAAGGTAATGGAAATCATTAGAGGACATCATTGTTCAATATTTATACGTGTGTGCGTGTGCGTTTTTGTGTGTGCGGATATGTATAAGCATGTCTGTGTGTGCATCTGCAAGTCTTATGCAAGTATTAGACTGTTGTGCATGTATGAGCCTTTGTCACGTTGAGATGCATACATGTGTCCACAGTCTACATGCAGCTGCACAATCGTTCTGTTTACGGGCTTTAAGAGAAAACAGTGTCCCCGGAGTTCCAGCCGTTATTCATAGTGTTGGAACTTTTTAATAGGAAATCAAGTGAGATTTGGCTCGGTGGAGACAATAGCTCATTGATGCTAGGGCCGTGTCACTCCTACCTTCTCACTCCCTCTGCGCTTTTAGGTGCTGACAGAATGATAGGCAGCTATTGTTCCACATCTGAATCGGAGGAAGGCAAGCTGTGGCCTCTCCCTTGCTCTCTTGCTTCCCTCTTTAACTTTACCCCCTGGTTCGTCTGAACTCCCTCTCTTAAATTCTTGCTCGTTTTCACTATCTCCCTCTTTCTCCATGTACTTTAATATTTTGATTTCACAGATCTCCCCCTTTTGCTGGCCCACTCATCTCCTGCTCGTTTCCCCTTTGTGCTAGTCTCACTTCCTCCCTCTCATCTCGCTGTCTCTTCCTTCCCCCTCCCTGGCTCTTCCCCGCTGTGCATCTGTCATTCCCACTCTCCCTCCCTTTTTATCTCCCGACTGTACATATCCGTCTATCCGTGCCTGGAGTGCCACAAGCAACTTGGCAGGTCACATTCTTTGCTCCTCCATCTGTTGGCTTGATCTCCAATTTCACTTTATCGACATTGTCATCTCTTTTACTACATTGTTACCTCTCTCTCCCTCTGTCTCCTGCGCTCGTTCAGTCCGTCCGTGTCATCACCTTCATTTGTCCACGATTCTGCCTGCTCTCATAACCTTCTCCGCCCAAAGTAGCCAGGGGACCAATCTGGGGTGACTTCATGGTGAAAGCATGTTCAAAGTTCAAAGCAAAGTTTGCTCAGCAGTGGCAATTTAAATTAAGACAAGTGTTATCTTCTAAAATTCCTCAGTGGTGTCACGCTTTGATAATTTCTGCAGCACTTTCCGATAATTGGGGTGTGTGGTAACGAAACCAGATATCCTGTGTCTAGTATCCTATTAATGCCAGCAGGAAAAAGGGCTATTTTAGTGATACATGGTTTAATGTATAGGTATTAGAGAAAACACTGTCCGTGTCTGTAAGCTTTGTTAAATCAAAGGAATAGTTTGACATTTTGGTAAATACACTTATTTGCTTTGTTACCAAAAGTTAGATGTGAAGAACAATATGCTCAGACACAGTAAATATGAAACTACCTCCAGCATTTGGTTAGCTTAGCTTAGCATACACAGTGGTTAAGGGGGAAACAGTCAGCCTGGGCTCTTACCAAAGGTTTTTAAATATTCCTAACATCACTTGGAATCTGCGCTGGTTGCCTGGCAACCTTAGGGTCTCCAAGTTACTGTGCCTCGGCCAAGAAATTGTCAAGCACATGATTCTCCTAAAACCTTTGTTTTTGATTGTTAGGTTTGCCCCTTATTGTGCAGCAAAATAGTTTCTAATGAGCATCAACAGAGACTATTTTAAGTGTATCAGTCAGTTGCAGGCCACTAAGCTGTGCCAGTTACCTCTCAGTGTCATTGCTCTTCCTTGTCATAGATAACTAAATGCAATTAAAAATGTATGTATGTAACAGTCTCAGCGTAGAATGCCTCACTCCATCTATTTATGTTGCATTCTGGCATCAGTCCACTGAGTGGCAGTGTCATGTCATTCATGACGTGTCAACATTCAGACAGGCGCCCTCTGCGGCCACACAAACACACTCACACACACCTCCACACACAACTTCTTACAAACCAGTTGGAAAGATATATGGACAGAATGTGGGGCACAGAAACACACACACACACACACAAAGCACGCATACGCAGACACACACATGCAGTAACAGAACAATCTCTTCTGTCTCTGACAGCACCAAGTGACACTTTACAATAACACTCTGGTCTGAGGGGAGAGAGGAAGTTGACTTAACGAAGTGTCTGGGAATAAAAGGTGGCCTGTCTCACTCGCTCACAAAAAAGGGTCAAAGTGGAGCAGCCAGAACAGGCCATTCTCTGAACCAATGTGTCACACATTCACTCTCTTACTCTGGGATGTCATATGAACATTTAAAGAGTTCCAGTTAAAAATGAGGCTGACTGTTTGAACAAAGACACATACTTACACATACTAAATAATGACCAACACATACTAGAAATCTTTCTTTTGTACAATAGATGTTAAAGTCCTGAGAACATTAAAATATGTCTTGTTTTCTTTAATCATTTATCTGCCCCTTACATGCAACACGCCCATTTTGTCTTTTAACAATATATCTTTAAATTGCAGGAATTTTCATTCAATAATGGATGTATGCACTTTGAAAATGTTTGATTGTATGATTGTAGATTTTATAACCCCACCTAGCATATCGTACCTAAAAAAAGAGTGTTCACTAACCTTTCAGACGAGTCAACCCACTGCACCTACCTGTGAAAGTCTCACATACACACTGCCAGTCCTTACATCAAAAGTTATGGCAACTGATTTAGATTCACATGGTGGAAAGTCTCCATATGAAAGTAAACAATAGCAGTAGTGAGATTTTGAAAAGTCTCCAACATAAGAATGTCCACTCTTTCTGTGTTTCACTGCATGCTCTGATTTCATTCAGCGCACACTCATCCCCTACAGTATATCTGAGTTCACTTGGCTTTCATTTATGAAGAATGGAGGAGTAAGTCTGTTCCTGGCACAGTAACACACCACATACTGTATACATTCAGTTCAGACAGAATCCTGTTAACTCCTTAAAGGTCCAATCCGTAAATACAATATGGTGTTGAAGCACTGCTATGAGACTACTGGCTGTGTTCACACAGTGATTTATTGAGGATGCATTGAGGACATTACTTTCAGTGAAAGTTATTGTCTAAGCTTTGCATACAAGGACACACAGGGTTTGGCAGCTAAACATGAATTTTGCATGTGTTTAGAGTCTTTAAAAGGCTCGTACAGTAAAGCAGAGCTGTATGGGGAGGGGGGGTATTCTCTTTTGCATTTGCATTGTTACATTGTAAATGTGGATGATAGTAATATGTATGTAGATGACAAGTGCATGCCAGGACCTCATCTGTTTTTTTGGCTAAATATTCAGATCCAACACCAATTTTGTGTAAAGAAATATGTTTCTTACCTTATTCTTAACATGCAAAAGAAACCACAGAATCACAAAAATATAAACAATATATATATATATATATATATATATATA
>JAVQJL010086159.1:0-29371 GCA_036024295.1 Nannoperca obscura
AGAGAAAGAGATGAGGTACAAAAAGAAAACTGCAATCAGTCAAGCCTTTCACACATCTGGCTTAAACTCCACTGTGGTCTCTTTTGTAATTAACAGGGGAAGAAGGTTAATGGGGAACTGACATTAAAATAAAACACATTAAATTAAAGGACTAAGAAAAGCCACAATTACTTAACAAAAACAGATTTATTGTGTGACCTATTATTTTTAAAGAATAGCATTACAAATTATTTAGAATTTATTATACAGAACATCAGAGACATCACCCAAGATAATGAAATCCATTGTTAGCCTGACTACACCGATGGGGTTAATGGTAGTGGTTAACATTTGTTTTGTCATTGACCACAGAAATATATTGATTTGAAGTCGACTTTCGACCTGTACAGTTACTATTTTTAGAGAATGTAGCTAGGTAGGTAGCTAGCTACGTATGAAGGTGACGTTCTTGATACTTATTCCCGCCTACTAAGGTCTGATTGGGCGACTATTTCTCCAGTCGACAAGAAGTCTGAGATGTGGACGGCCAGTCAGTGGTCAGGATTCAGGCAAATTCAATACAACAGGAAGTCTGTAACTACTTAGTACATAATTCATTTATTACAGTGTAATTCTGACATTTCAGCACCTGCACCCATGCAAAAAAGAGCTAGAAAGAAAAAGAGCTCCACTTCCTGTTCCTGAACTCCAACATTTTTGCAAGGACCTTGTTTGTTTATGGTAATTAGACTAATCTCTAATCTAGAATCGGATATGCTAATGATTTACTGATGTTAAAAATGCTACACTTTGCACCTTGAATATATACCAGATTGCAGGTTTGTGCTGCATTTGCTTGAGAAATGTTGATTTAGCAAAAATGGGAAGTGTGTGTGTGTGTGTGTGTGTGTGTGGGGGGGGGGCGAAATAAAAAAAAAACCCCTTGCGTTGGCAAAAAGACAAATTGCCGGCAGGGTAGCTGGAGGCTCTGCAGTGAAGCAGCTCTCAGTATGTGGCTGCTGGAGGAGCAGAGGCAGAAAGTTGGCCTATTAACTCTTGTCTCGTGGAGACACAGAAGGGCAGACACGGAGAGAGGTGGGAGTAAGTGCTCTCAATTTACGTCTGTTTGAATCATCCCTCCCTCTCACTCGCTCTCTTTTCATTCCGCACTCTTTCTTTCAGTGTCCTTACCTCTCACCCCATCTACTTTCGCCGGCTCTTTGGATTTTGTCTCTCGTAGGATTAGTTAGCGTCGGCCAACAGGCGGGACTGGCAGGTCAGCGTCAAGATGTGCTCGGGTCAGAATGCGAGAATCTGAATTTGGCAGGACCTTGTTGCCATCCTGCGGTGAAAGTGTCCGTGTCACGCTGCTTTGGAGCCCTCCAACCATGTCTTTAGTGAAATCTGTCTGTATGACACTGCCAAGTGTGTCACTTCAGTCGTGACACCACTGCTCCGCCTGTTCGATTTTTAATTTTGTATCTGCTTAGAACAAAATAAAGGACCGTGTTTCTGTCAAGTTTTTCTTTCTCATCCATAGTTTCACCCTGGTAACAAAAGGGCAAACACTCTTTTGTATGCCAAGTGAGAGGGGAAAGAGACTCCTGAACCAAAACATACATGGTGTCTTGAACCTGGACGTTACATCCAAACGCTTTGTGCAAAGCTTTCATTCCAAAATCATGGGAACTAATGTGCTCCACTCTCCTGGGGAACTGGCTGCAGAGATTTGCTCCCTTTCAGCCGCAGGGGCATTAGTGAGGTTGCCCACTGACGATCACGATAATGCCTGGCTCACAGTTGGCGCTTTGATTCATCCCACAGCCCAGGTCACAGCCCAAGGCACAGGGCTCTGTGCAGGCTAGTCAGATTCTACCACATCAAACCGGGAAAACCATTTCTTTATACACCTGGCTTTGTGCACCGGGGGCATTGTCGTGCTAAAACAGAAAAGGGCCTTTTAGTTTCCATATGAGTGCTGTTGGACGAAAGAACCGGTCCCAAACAATGAAAAACTGCCACAAAAGTTTACAGACAGGCCCCCACAAACACACTGGTATCCCATGATACCATTAACTTCTGGTGTCAAGGTGTAAATTGCATTTGGGAAAGGAGACGTGGCTTCAGAGAAGACATCTCCTGGTAGCACCGGTCTTCTGCCATTTCTCTGTCTTTCTCTCCCTCTACCCATAACCCTCGCTCTTTGCTCCAAACCCTCTCACCTTCCTCCATAGTGTTTATAGACAGAGTGTGTGTGTGTGTGTGTGCGCGGTGTGGAAAGTCAAGCCTGGAGGTTATTCATCTGCTGATTAGCACTAGTTGGGTGTTAAAATGCAGAGCTCAGGACTCTCTCTGTCTCTCCCTCTTCAGTGTTTTTTTCTTTTCTTCCACTTAAGACTGTTGACAATGAACTATTTCATGACAGTTTATTGCAGCTAATTGGTTGTATACTCTTTCCCAGAAACCACCTCTCTCTCTCTCACACGCACACTTGCTTCTTGCTTGACAACATGACAGCAAAACCACATTTCTCTCTCTCTCTCTCCAGCTCTGTCTGTCTCTCTCCCTCAGCCACCAACTGCTTTGTGTTAATATTCATGACCTGTATATGTTTCACAGAACTGAAAACACTTGAATGTCTGCTCCCATCATTTTCTCTTGCTGTGTGTGTGTGTGTGTGTGTGTGGTGGCGTTTAAGGCGCCAGGGGGGAGACAATTCTTCATTCTGTATTTGTACCCGTTTCTTTCTTTTTTCTTTTTTTCCCCCCTTATCCGCTTGTCTGTATTCAGGGCAGCACGCTGGGCTTTGACGCGGAGAAGGAGGGAGTTAGGAGAGTCTTCTGGCTGTTCTTCTGAAATAGTAGATAGTGCTATTATAAATCACAGACTAGATTAGATTAGATCTGATTAGATTAAGTTTGATTAAATCATCCCTGTGGGGAAATCGGGACATTGCTGGAGCAGATAGCGGCCTGCAGCAGAAAATAAAAACGTGCAAATAAAAAGAGTGCAAATGGAGGACCATAAGACAACCAGCATCATTGCATAATAGGATTGGGCTCTGATAGCTGGTTCTCTTTTGGATTTGGATCCCATTAGCTAAACTGCAAAAATGTCGTATTGAATATTCTGTATTTTCTTAACATTATATTTTTTTTGTATTTTGCCTTTATCTGCTAGTGGCACCAGAGCTACAGGCTACAGCCACAGTGCCACGTTTTTGTTTTACAACGCGTAACTTTTACTACGTTTTTGCCTATTGTCAACGCTACTCCAGCATTTTATTACTCTTAACAGAGACCTTTTTAAATGCTGCTGAACACGTTTTAGTTAGAAAACAGAGACGTTCAAAAACGACGACGCAGACACCCACATTTGCTTCCTGATTGGGTCTTATCAGTCACAAGATGTCCTTCCCTAATTCCTCACCCCCCTACCACGTGAACTTTTTACAGTAGAAAACGTATGTCATCAACCTTTTCTAAAAAGAATTTGTCAAGACCCCTAATCTGTAGATGAGCCGCGTCTCACGCGGGCTGTGTGGCTGCTCTAACCTGTTAACATGGACGCTGAAATGAAAAGCAGGATGTTACGCGACGCACGCGCGCTGCTCAGGCGGCAGTAACAGTTCCACCTGGTTGTTTGTCCAAGCAGAGAGATCTCTGGTCTTATTTCTCTCGTTTGTTGTTCTTTGTTCGTAGTCTATCCTGCAACTAACTAATCAACCAACGCAGAGTAGATAATCTGCTTCCTGTAACCACCAGCACATGCATGCCCAGTGCACGTGATGTGCATGGTCATGTGAGAGAGAGACAGAGAGAGAACATGCAACAAAGTTGCCGGCCAGTAATAAACCGGGGACGTAGCTTCAGGCTTCTCATTTTCAGCCAGCGTCTGACTGCCGCTTTTGCTGGTTAAATTCTAATGAGAAACACAGCCGGCAGCAGATTATATCAGCTGTGGTTAATTAATGCTAATGTCCCAAGTATATGCAAAAAGGCCAAAATTAAACTTTTGGTTTGTTGTCTGGTTAATGTGTTCTTTACAAGCCCATTGCGTGTACTTACCCAAAGATCAGTTGTTAGAGAAAGAAGCACCACTCTGACACTTTATTATCGCAAGGAGCCTCAGTATTTGGAACATAAGGCAGACAAATATAGGCTACACCTGTTACCTCTCAAATTCATAATCAACGAATCATATGTTCTGCTCCTTGTCCCAGTTCAGGTTGTCGCCTAAGGTTATTCCACCACATCCGTAGTATTTTTGGCTATTCAGCTAACAACACCTGGTTACAGGTCTTGGGTCAATCCTTTGACGTTTAACTTAAAATATTAGCAAAATTTGAAAGCTGAACCAAAGGGGGATTCAGTGCTGGATTCGGATTTGATAAATCGCTATCGCTATGTTACATACTGAGAAGGTCACATGTGTGAAAGTGTGTAGCTGATGGATTTTAAAGCAAAGAGGTGATGAAAAAAGCGCAGCTCTGGTTGACTGCGTGTGTGTCTGTATATTGAAGCCTCATATAGAAATGTAATCCTTTCTATCAAGTTTGTGTAGGAAGAGCTTAGTGTTGTGTGTGTGTGTGTGTGTGTGTGTGTGTGTGTATGTGTGTGTGTGTACACATACACACGTGTGTGTGTGTATACACATGTACACACTATTGTAGATTGCATTTGTTCCTGGAGAAAAGTGACTCATCCTTATCCCACAGCTGGTGAAAAGCAATTTACACACACGCACACGGGGCATGTAAAGATTTCATGACATCATCCAAAACAAAATTACCTCCTTCTCTCTTTGGCTTTTTTTTTTACCTCTACCTCATCTCACTGCCTTTTACATTCCTTTCTTTTTTTTCTCTCTCTCTTGCTCTGCAGCCCCCTATCTCCTTCCCTGCTCTCTTATCTTTCAACAGAGCCTTTAAAAACAACTCCCACACGCTTACTCTGATCTGTCTCACAAAAGCACACAGGCAAAACACATGGACACACACACACATACACACACGCACACGGTCGCAGCATTTGCGATTTGCCTCATGCATGTAATGAGGGTCCACACACACACACACCTGCACACACAATGACCCACACCGCAGCATGTAATTCACTTTCAGAGAAACTAGCATGAGCACTGACACCATCTCATATTCATAAATGCTGCGATAATAAACACACAGAAGAACAGAGGCAGTGCTATCAGACTGAAAGCCTGTCAACATGTTTTTCCACGAGACCTTTTATTTGCTCCGCACTATATATTTCCCCCCCCCCCCAGCCGAAGGGCAGCTGAAGCTGTCAAAATGTGGCACAGCAATCTTCTTGTTTTCATCATCCTCACATTGATCTTGGGACTTTAACGCAGCCTCGGATAGCATGTGACAGTCAAGCATGTGGGGTTTTTTTAAATGTGGTGTCCAGCTGTAAAATGCTGTAAAGTATTAATATGTAACAGACCTGCAGTTTCTGTTGTGGGGAATGATGCAAGACGCCATTAAACCACATTTCTATATTGAACTCAAACATGAAATTACTTTGACTATACGACGATTTCTCCTTTGGAAAACCTGTTTTTGGCTAAAATCCAGTTTTTGAATATAATAAGATATGACAGTGGAGAAAATGTACTGTATGTAGAATCTTTTAAATGTGTTGTCATTTAATTCAAAAACTATAATATTAAAATTTTAACTAAAATATATACTTAAAATTTGACAATCTCAAGAAGTATCAGCGATAACCATCAGAATCAGCTTATGTTCTTATTTCCAAAACGCTGAGCTGAATAAGCAAAAGGTTGTTTGGAGCACTAAGATATCGATTCGGAACCGTTCCACTGAATATTCAAGAGATTTTAACACTGACATCGTATTTCTTTGACAGATAACTCAGGACGCTTTGTTCTCTTTAGGAAATCAGCCATCAGAAAACACCTGTAGGTTAAACCAATAAAGAGGCTTGCACAGCACATTTCTACTGTTTCCCTCACGATCATCAAGATGGAGGGTAACATTTATGTCGCCATGATAATCGTATCATCATGATCATCGTATTATGATAACGTTATTATAGTATTTCAAAGGGCTGTGCCGTGTTGTAAGCCTTCGCACTGGATGTATTCACTCAAGCTCGACTTGACTGGATCATGGTACCTAAAGCCGCACGCCCTTCCAACACAGTGTGTTTTTCTAAATGCAGATATTCATATCAAGTGTAGCAGAACATATAGGAACAATATGCACATATAGAAACCCACTACAGTAACAATATTAACATCAGGTGAGGGTTGGAAATGAGCCATTGTGTCTACAGAGCTGAATGAGGGAGGAGTTTCTGTTGACAGAGTTGCACAATGAAGGCGTCTCCCATCAGTGTGTCTGTTCCATTCATTGTGCATGGATGTGTGTGTGTGTGTGTGTGTGTGTGTGTACACACTTTTGTTTGTGTTTACTTGTGCCGGTATTTTGTGTGTTTCTGTCTGTCTGTGTTTTTGTGCGTGGTTGTCTGCGTTTGTTTTTCTGCCTTTTCATGTGTTTGTGTGAATGTGTGTGCATATTCGTCTGTCTGTGTGTGTGTGTGTGTTTTAGCCTGCTACACCCCCCACCCCCACCCCTCTTCCCAGTGTGCGTGCGCACACACACACACACACGGCGCCCCTCCTTGTGACAGGCTGAGCGTTGTGTAATCATTTATATAAAGAGGTATTAGTGTTTCCTCCTAAAAGGAACATAGGGAACATTGTGGCTCAGTTGGGTGACATTCCTCTCCTGCCTCGAGGACAGGATGACTGTGGAAAGCTTGTTAAGCTGTTGGTTCCCCAAACGTGTTCACATCAAGGAGCCACAAAATATACACTCTTTGCACAACAAAGTGCCAATTCTTTGACATTTGTTTCCCTCCTGCAATCCTTATTTTGCGATGCCACAGGGCCATTCAAGTGGGCAATCAGTTGATATTCATACTCTGATTACGCTAACTTGCACATAATGACATTAAAGTGAAGTAATGTGTTCTTGGATTTTCCTGGAATTGCCTGCTACCCTCTTAAAGGGACACTCCATCCCAGACTGACAGTTCTTGCCCCTCTCCCAGCAGTTGGAAATCTATTGAAATTCATATGGCCATCATACACAGCGAGTGTGATAATGCATTTCTGTCTCTCACTGCTTTCTTTTAAGCTATTTAAGTGAAAGGGGTCTTGTTCCAAAAAAGGCATAAAGTGATAATCTAATTTCTCTTGAACAGCTTGTGCAGTAACCAGCGACTTGGCATTGACTTTTTATTTTTTCCAGTGCGCAGGCTGAGGAAGTTACTGTTTCTTCTTCCAGGAGATCAGAATTTAGATTTCAATGCACAAAGTGTGATTATTTTTGTCCCTTTTTAAACAGCCGGATCACTTACTACTCCAGTGGCTTTAGAAAAGAGTGTGTATTTGGAATCTATTTAAAGGTGCTACCCCAACGAGCTGTGAAGCAATGTTGAGCGCACCCCCCCCCCCCCCCCCTTGTTTGCACCGTGCGTGCACGAATGTGACACCGCGCGCAGTCCTTCCAATCATTGTACGCCATTCTCTTGATCAACAGTAATGTGCCAACAAATGTAGCAATGTGCCAACAAAGAAGGAAAGAAGTCGAAGACAAACATTGATGCGAATAATGTAGGGCTCTGCAGATGTCGGCCCTGCAAATGTATGCAAATGCGAGGATAACACACGAGGATTAAACACCAAGGGTTTTGGTGAGAAAGCCAAACAGGACTGTGCAAAGCTTGTTTGTTTTAGCTGCTGAAAGTAGAGAGGGACAGAAAGTTTGGTTGCAATAGCCACTTCTGTGTTCGATCAGGATCCAGGTTGACAAAAGTCTTGATAAAATGACCTTCTCTTTTTTTATTTCCAAATCAGGTAACAGCCTTCTCAGCTTTGGCCACCACTGACAAAATGATAAACGTCACCGGCTGTGGATTATATCTGCTGTCTGTAATTAGAGCTACTTACACGAGCAGCGTCACAAAATTAAACTTGTGTAGTTAATATGCTCCATACAAGCAGGTATCTGTACCTGCCCAAAGAGGCCGTGCGGTCGCGAGTGGACCGTGTGTTTTCGCAGTTCAGCAAGACCCAACAGAGCGCTGAGTCCTTCTCGACAGAAATCTGTTTTCACTCGTTCTCCCACTAAAACCTTCGTTCATCTGCCATCAATGATTTCAGCTTGTCAACCTAATGGCGAGAGAGAATCTGGACCTTCAGTATTTGATGCAAGTAGCTTGTGAAAGCAAGGTGGGCTAAAGTTAAGATAAGGCTACACCAGTTATTCAAATGTGTCAGATTCATACATATTTAATACACTTCTGCTGCTCATCTCATTTCCAGGTTGTAGCTACAGGTTGTTAACATTTTCTCAACTACCGCTGAATGGTGAACCTAAATGGATCCGGATTCAAAAAGAATTTTATAACATGCTGTTGAACCCCAACACTGTGAGAGGGACAGGTGGATATAGGGTGAGGAGGGTAAACAAGTCAGAGTAAAGAGAAACGAAGATAAAGAGCTGGAGGGGAAGCTTTTTTCACTTAACATGAGAAAAACCCCAAATCTTTGGTGACTCCTGTCTGCTCTCGCTTCCCGCTTTTTTCCCTCTCTTTCTGGGTGTCTGGCCCCTCTCCCTGTCTCTGTCTCTCACTCCTGTGCCTCTCCGGCTCACAACTAACTGGGTGGAAAATATGAATGAAAACATTCCCCCCGCCTCGTTTACCCAAATCCTGCTCCAGGCACAAACACACAACCCCATCCCTCTCTCTCTCTCTCTGTCTGTCTGTCTGTCTGTCTGTCTGTCTCTCTCTCTTTCCACTGCCCCATACATTTCTTTTCCTCTTGTTATTACAGGCCTTGTCTCTTTTGTTTAACATTGTTTGCACATTTCTGAGGACATGACTGAAAGAAAGGAGCTGGGGGGAGTTAGCTGAGCTTTGGTGTTTCTTTTTTTTACTGTTTGTGGAGAAACTGTGGGAGTTTTGAAAGGGGAGAGGGAAGGCAAACAGGATGACGCACCAAGAGTTGTGTGTGTGTGTGTGTGTGTGTGTGCGCATGCGTGTGTGTGTACCCTTGTGTGTTTGTGTCAGCAGCTATTTAGGAGTGTGTGCGGTCATGTGTGTTTGATTTTGCATGTGTGCATGCACTCTTGAGAACTTAAGCTTTAATTGTGTGTGTATGTGCCTTTCAGTATTGGTTTGTGCACTCTGCAGTGTCTGTGGGTAAATCTAGTCGTGTGTGTGTGTGTGTGTGTGTGTGTGTGTGTAGTAGCCTGCAGTGCTTTAGAATAGTGGTGTTAATAAGTCTGAGTCATATCCATGACAACGGGCAGACTGTACTAGCATCTGAACCACAGAACAAAATGGCAGCTCACTGTATCACACTGGCTTCCTGTGTACAAAGTCCCTGATAAACAATCCTCTTAACTCGATAATTCCCTTAAACTTTGACCTAAGAGCTCAACACGATGGCCTCAAAAAGACTGTATTTAACCATGAAGTTCACAAATTCTTTTTTGGGTAACTAACAATCAGGAACTCAAGTGATTTCCAGCTACAGGCTTTACAAATATCTGATTGAATGTACTTTTTTTAGCCCATAGTATTCTCCTCAACCTAAATGATACCCGTTTGTTTTATCTGTAACTTCTTAATCTTTACATAAAACCCCTTAAATTTAGAATTATTTTATAATTTGCTAACTTTGCTTTTGACTAAACTGTGTGGATTTTACTGTTACCCATAAATGGCAAAACTTCCCTCTAACTCTCAAACAAATATTATGGCGTTTTATTTTATTTGTGTTTCCATCTGCAGGGTTTAAGAGAACAACTCTGTAGAGGCGACAAAACACATAGAATAGATATTGAGTTTTATAATCAATAGTCCTGGATGAGTTGTTCTTTGCTGTAGGTATGCCAGGCTTTCCTTTTAAAGAAATGTTGAACATTTACAACCATGATGGAGAGTAGGGGCTAATGATTTTAAGAATGTTTCTTATACTGTGTGCAGTCCTAACACAGACACAGACTTGACAGTGATATAAGGAACGATTTTTCGGGTCGGGATGGACAGATATTTTAAAGCGTGTACAAAAACACGAGGAGGAGATGGAGAGAGAGAGTGAGAGTTGAGTGGCACTGACATAAAGAGAGAGAGAAAGCAGGAAAGAGAGGAGAGACTTTAATGAAGCCACATTTTTCATTCATGAGCTCCTACTTAAAATGGAAATTCTCTGGATTCTCATTTTTAAAAATGTTATCTCCATCACTGGTGCTCAGTGCTCATTACTGTGGTGTTTCTATGCGGCACCTCCCAGAGATAAACTGTCAGTCAAACAGTGTGGGCAGCAAAAGTTGTAATAGTTCCTCATACCAACTATTCTGTTTTTCTCCTCTTCTATTTCCCGATAGCAAACTTCAGGAAAACTTGGCTCCAGTATATGTTGTGTATTTCAGGTAGTAATATTTACAGTCTATTGTGTCTGCTAGGTGTCCCCCCCCCACCGGGGAAGTTAATGTTTCATTTAAAGTGATCATCTGACCTGATTTGATCCATTTTATTGAGCGTCAGTAAAGTTAAAAGGAGGACAAGGTTTTAAACAGAGGCATGAAATATACAAATATACAGTGAGATAGTCACGCTCTCAAGAAAAGGGAGATTATTTTATAAGACTGGAGACTGCTTTACATGATCTGTGTGTGTGTGTGTGTGTGTGTGTGTGTGGTAGCTGATTACTATAAAAGCAAGTGAGTCATCTCTGAAAGGTCACTGTGCAAATGATGTTTGTGTTTTGGGCGATGATTGATTCATTGACATGAATATGACATGAAGATGACTCACTGCTCCCAAGGATCACCGTAGTGTACATCAATTTCTCTCTGTGTGTGTGTGTGTGTGTGTGTGTGTGTGTGTTTCCATATAAATATGACATGAAGATGACTCACTTTTCCAAAGTAACACAAACCTGTGTGTGTGTTTGTGTGTACACATATCAACAATTTATTAACATCTGTCTGGTTCTTTCAGTCCAACTCCCTCTACTTTGCTGCCTGTGTGTGTGTGTGTGTGTGTGTGTGTGTGTGTGTGTATTGAGGATGGAGACGAAAAAGTAAACAAGCTGCCGTCATATTTTTTTTAAATGATGTATTTCATCTGATTACAATGCAAGAAATAATGGGATTGCACGGTTGTTCATTTATGATCACAAACCAGCAAGTAGTGCTCGAGCAGTTTCACGTCCGAATGGTGGAGGTTGGACTGAAATTAGTTTTCTTCCCCAACATCTGTAATCATCACACGCGACCATTTTGACCATAATTAACCCGAACATCCACGCTCTGGCTGTCAGATTTAAAGTTGCTGTAATGAGTCTCTTTATGTTAACGATGCATCACATGACTACTTGCATGTGAAAGGGCGATGAACCCATCACCTGACTCCACCGTACCAGTAGAGTCAGTGACGGCGGCAGGCAGCTGTTTTGGGGGAAAAAGGTTTGGGGACAGTTTACCTGTCCAACACCAGGCAGGCAGAAAGCGAGAGGAGGATTAAGCAGCTAAAGAGACAGATATTTCCCTCAGGAGTTGACGGAGACCAAAAGCAGAGCTAAAAGGAGAGTAAATATTGGACTTACATTCATCAGGTAACCAGGATGTGTAAATACGCAACTGTTTGCTGACAAGTTCTCCATATCGACTTATTGGGCGATAAAATGTCAGTGTGTTTACAGATCGCGTCCGCTGCCAAGTGGCCAGAACCAAAAGTTATTGCAGGTTTCATTTGTTCAGTTCGATTCTGCCACCGCGAGGATAGAGAGAGAGGGGGAGAGAGGGGTTAGGGGTATATTGAGGTTAAAAGTATGTCTTTACGCATGAGGACACTTTTTTTTTTGCCTTATTGCCCAACCCTATAAAACAGGCAGACAGAAAGCTGTACCACACACACACACACACACATGCACACACACAGTTTTATCAGTAGTTAACCCTGTTTTTGTGGACACACACACACACACACACACACACACCCTCCAGCACCACACAGGGTTGCCCCTGGACCCTGGGGTGGGTAACCCTGTGCCCTGTTGGATGCTTGCCTTCCTGCTCCAGTCTGCATGCTGATATGGGAGTGTTGGGGGGGTTTGCGTGGGATAAGGGGGCTGTTGGCACAACACTCTCTCACACACATACGTGCATGCGCACACTCACACACACACACACACACACAGTCTGGTGTGAAAACTAGAGGAAGAAAGAGAGGGATTACAGGGAAGAAAAGGCCGGTTTTCTCAGCCGTACTGTGACAGTGAGGTATTTCAAGAATGAGAGATTATTTCAAACACACACACACACACACACACAGTGTGTACACACAGGGAAGTGATTGTTTGCATCTGACAAGAGTGGTATGTCTGAACAAGTGGTTTAATCTTGTATTCAGAGTAACACCCTTATCATCAAGTTTTTTGGAGCGTTATACCGACCTGAGAATTTTGTCTCCAGAGTTTACAGAGAGGAAAAGACGTTTCTTCTCTTGTGATGTTGTGGAGCCAAACATTTGCACTGAAGCAGCTTTTACATCTACTTGATGATGCATTGAGTACCAATTTCCCCGGCATGTTGTCCGCAGTCCAGCTGGTTATTAAGAACTTTACTGGTTACAGACTCTAGTGGGTAAAACTGGTGATCTTGACCTGCAGTGCAGCAGTGAGATTTTCTTTCTCACACATCCACACCTGATTGTAACTGTTTACGCGTCATGGTTACGCGCTGCTCTGATCAGTTACTGTGAAGCAGATGCTCCTCTGTTATCAGTGTAATAACTGGCTGAGGGTTAAACCGTCGCCTCGCTCATTAAAGTCGTGGGACTTGCCGTGCGATTTAGTGCCACCGCTTGTTCTCCCTGAAGCTTGATGAGGCTAATATTATAGGTCACAAAAGTTTTACTGTTTTCCCGACTTTCTCTGCATCATGAAACGCTGCAGGAAACCCTGAACATGATTTTAATTATTGCCCGCCTCAAATTATTAACAAAGCTGTCTTTGCAGGTTTTGCAGAGGTGAAAGTTTTCACAGGCAGGTGTTGATATTGCTGGCTGAAATAAAATTTAATCAGCTGGAGTTAATTAAGAGTATTTCTCTGAGTTGGTTTAAAAAATTAAAAAAACTGCTGTTAGCATTGTGCGCTCTTTCTCTCAGACATGCAGTTGGCAGCTAGCGAGGTAGCTGCAAATGAAGGATAACGGTAGATGTGAACAGTAGTCAGAATCTCTGTTAATTTAAGTTATTTTTGTCATTTCATTCTTTTCTTTTCTCCCCTTTAATCCCTTATTTTGTTCCCAATTCTTTCCTTTCTGTTTCTCTGTTACTTTTTCTTTCTTTCTTTCTTTTCTTGTTTCTTTCTTTCTTTCTGTTGCCCATGCCCCTCTCCCTCCCCTTCTTTCCCCGTTTAGCCTCATATACATTTCCAGCCTCGTTTGGAGGGGCTTCCTGCACTTCATGAGTGATCTGTCAGGAGCTGATGTCTGTTTAAACTAGACGTGTCCTGTGTGGGCAGAGGGTCTGACTGAGAGCCGAGCTCAGCCGCTGTCGCTCTGCCCACACTGGAAATGTCTAATGTAAACACCGTCCACTTCATCCCTCCTTGAGAGGAGATTATTACTGACGAGGAAAGTGAGATTTACACAGTGGTGAGAAACATATGGGAGCGAGGAAAGAGAAGAAGGCTTGGCTGACTTTTTCTTACCCTCTTTCTTTCTCTTTCTTTTTTTTATTTTTATCTATCTGCATCTTTTGAATCAAGCTGCACAGCTTTCTCTGCTCCTGTTGTCCTTTAATTAGCAATTTCACTCAAATGCAGGGCGATGCGTTTAGTGCTTACACCCAGCTGAAACTAATGCAGTCTGATACACAACGCTCCCTCAAAAAATCCTATTTTCATGAGTTATAATGTTCAGACAAACAAAACACGTACGGCAATATATTTTATTATGAAATCAAATTATTTTGTTGATTATCTTTATACATCATTTATATTATAGTGTGTGTATATATATATATATATATATATATATATATATATATATAGTAATCCATGTAGTTCTAAATATTCTACTGCAGACTTAAAATGAATGTTGAAATCCCTCCAAAACGAAAGGTCATTCATTTGTTTCCAACACTGATAGTGAAAGCAGAACTACACTTGGTGTATCGCTTCTTCGTGTTTGTCTTAAAAAGAGAAGTTTTTGGCTCCTTGTTGTCCGGATCGTCCATGTTTTCTCCTTGTGTAAGGGAGCGATGTGATATCTGGTCGTAAATTCCATCGCAAGGGACGGCAAAAGGTTTGGACGTCAATGGCGTCAACGATTAACGCTGTCTGTATCCTTTGCGAGCCTCACTTCATTTTGCCATCCTGCTCTCGTGCACTAAAATGATATCCTGTTTGCAGTCTATCGCCTAGGATTAGCCCATCATTATGAAGTGGACAAAATATTAGAAACCCCTGTCAGTATATCATGAAATATATGGGAAAATACCAGTGTCACAAGGTTTAGATAGTTTCTCTAATTAAATTTTTTTATTATTATACATTTACTTAGAGATCAGTGTATTTATTTACATATTTTGCTTCAAACCAAAAAACCTTCACTTAACTGATTGAGGGCGCAGTATACTTCTAGTATTTCCTGCAAATTGAGGAAATAAGAACGACTAGAAGCTTGTGTCATGTCATGTCATGTGTAACCTGGTCTAAGCCTAGTCGTTTTTTATAGTGCATTTGCTTAAAATAAGAAGACGTTTACATACTAAGCCTGCTGTTTCGGTTTACTTGGAGGCTGTGGACATCAGTATTTAACCCAGTTCTCGCTCTCTCCAGCTCTTTCTTTCTCTTTCACGCACTCCCAAACATATAAATCACCTGTCCTCTGCGATGCCATGCTCATATAACATCCTATTGAGCAGAATTACGCCACAAGATATACTTTACAGCTCCTCTGCACTCCCCTTGCTCCCCAGAGGCACGTCCCGTGTGGTGAACCAAAGATGCTTCTCCTCCGGGTCTAAGAGCTGCAAGAGGGATGGGAGGGGGGGAACTTTGGTTTTCATTGTAGAATCAGAGCCCCACGGTGTGCAGTTCCTCCTAATAAATATTTCATGGGACACACCATTAAGATCAAAGCAAACTGAACTTTCGTATTGTTATGATTCCAGGGAGGGAACATCTAAATATTCCCCCTCTGCAGCTCTCCTCATTAAGACTCCTCAGTGTAAAGAGAAGTGATTTTGAAGTATTATCTAAAAATATTCATTCATTTCTGAAATGAAATAATCAACTTAGTGATTAAAAAGATTCATAACCTAGAAATCTTTGATATTTTCCTCTGTTTTCCTTTTCTCCACGAAAATCTTTACTAATTGTCTGCTTTTATAACAACATTTATTCCAGTTTTAAGACCCTATTTTCCAATATCATATTTCTCATGCCTCCTCTTTAATAAAACGTTATCGATGGTCAAAACACCGGAGACTGCCATTGAAATAAGTCCAGGACTTTATCCTTCTATCTCCAACAAAGCCTGATGATATTATATTTCATAAGTACATTACATTGAAACCAATACACCTTGAGCTTGAAATTGATCTTTAAGTTGATATATATATATATATATAATCCGTCAAAGTGCATTAATCTAAATCACGAATGTCTAAATTGAGTCCATTCTTTTAAAGCTCTTAGGCTCATGTACATTTCTTAGGATTTGCTTTAACCCTGTCAAATAAAAGAGAAAAAGACAGATAATCTATTTACAGTTTCACAGAGAGCTGTAATTGTCTTCACTATTGACAGATGACTCTGCTCTTCATCTCCGCCTTTGTAGTCACGATAAAGGCCGGACGAACTGGAGACCTTCTGCACATGGTTTTGTTTACCTACATTATGTAAGTTCTCTCTCTCGCTCTCTCTCTCTGTGTGAGATACACGATACTTACCAGTGGAAGGACACATTGTACTCTGACCCCCACTGACTCACATCCTGTTAGATGGGACGGCTTGACATTATTATGAGGCAGTGCTTTTGCTTTCATGTCTCACTTCATGTTTCGTCTCCTGGACCTCTGACACCCAAACCAGGAGCTCGCCTTAAATGTCACCGCGCTGGTGACGGAGACGTGGCACCTACTCGATTGACGGGCAGGGCAGAAAGAAGCACTACATTTTCCATAAACGTGATCTTACGTCTCTTTTTAAAACGGGTGAAGCTTTTGAATTGGCATCACTTCTGACGTAGATATTAGCTGCATGACTTCAGAGGTGGTTTCAACTTCCATTTTTACTCTACATTTACGCAGGTTGTCACTTTAGGAACCGGTATCATTTACCCAGTGGCCAAGTGTTTTCTGGGTATCTCCCCTTTCTTCTATTCACGATCTTGTTTTTGTCTTCTCTCCTTTTCACTCCTTTTTACGTCTCTGTGTTGCTAAAGCAAATCATCACTGCCAGTCACAGCTAGACACCAAACAAACGGCAATAGAGTCATAAAACCTAATGTAATAAAGCTCGTATTAGAATAAACAACACAAAGAATAGCATGAACTCCAACGGCCACTCTGATGATAACATCTCAGTTTATTACACTACTGACTGGTTATCACATTATGTACCACATTATGTATCAGTTTTGTACCTGATCATACTCAAAAGACCAAAACCAACAATGAACTGATCTCGCTAACAAGTATTGTCTGTGAAAGCCTGATATATCTTATTCATCTGTGCCACTGAGCTCTATTGTTGTCCAAAAACTATTAAAAACACATCAGTGAGCCACACTGCTGCACTGGGTGACATGTTCCTTCATTACTTTGAACACAGCCACTGTAGTTTATTTTAGTCCCCATCATTTGCACCATTTACTCTAACAGTTTCCCTAAAATGACAGTGCCCAGTTGTTTTAGGAAATTATTTAGGACTAACACACTTTTGTATTTTTTTGTCTTTTTCACGGGACGTGTTGACTATAACAAAAACTATAGAATAACACCAGCCTTATTCTTTGATAATTCAATAACACCGCCCACCAATGTAATAAGACACTGAAGTTGCTTTAAACGTTACATAAGAGAAACAACCAACCCAGTGTCTCCAGTATGAAACCTATTCTCCCTGTGAATGTATGTGTATGTGTGTGTGTGTGTGTGTGTGTCTTTGTCTCTGTTGTCTCTCTTCTTTCTCCCCTGCCAGTGGACTGGTCAGGCCTGTTTGTCCAGTATCAGATATCAGCCTGATACCAGGCCAAAACAGGTTACATTTTCTGCCATTTTGCCCTCACGATGGAGGACAAAGATAGTAAAATTTGGGGTTTATCAACGATTACACATTTACTTCCATTGATCCCGCGCTGGTGGTCTAAATTGGCCGTTCACAGACAGAAAATGGATCAGATGTGTGCTTTTTATTAGATTAATGGATGCAGTATCGGCAGAGAAAATGCTGTTGATCACTGATATCGCTGGGACGGTGACATCGATTGATCTGGAAATGCAAGGCTTGGTTGGGGTGTCTGCATATACACACACACACACACACAACGCCACAAAATGAACTGTCCATACTGTAAATGTCTGCTAAGCAAAGTCAGTGTTCACTGGTGTAAACTGGCAGGTTTAAGAACGTTGCAACCTGCCACATTGCAAGTAGTTTGAGTCTTTGGTTCGGACCTGGGCTTAAGAAAGCAGAATTTGAAGGTAGAAGTCAAAGTGGAATGGATGGGAGACAGGAGGAGACGAGGGATGAAGTAGAAGTGACGGAGAAATGAGGGAAGATAGGGAGGTGATGATGGGCAGAGACATGATTTTAAAAAAAACTAGGAGGAATAATGAATTTTTAAAAAAGCAGGCTGGCAAGGGCAATGACTGACTTTTTTTACCATTTACAAAGTAGACTATTAGATGTTTTATTGCGTAATATTGTATAATTACTCTTATTTACATATTGTATAGTACACTAGAATACCTCCCACACTGATTTAGTGTTTATTCCAATTACAGTCAAAACCGACTGATTATATTTTATTCTTCACCTGTTTTCCTCTATTAAAAACTATTATTATGAAAATGATTGAATTGTTTTTTGTTATTTTCACTTCCTGTTGTACCTGTGCTTGTTAACACACGTGAAATGTCATTCTAGTGAAGATAACTGAATTAAATTGTGGCGGCTGTTGTTGTGATGATGGCAGTAGTAGGGATGATAATGGGGATGATAATGATGATGATGATAATGACGAGGATGATGATGATGACCACGATCACAGTGCTGCATGATGGGAGGGTGACGGCAGTGACGGAGGATGATGATAATAGCTGAGCAGTATGATAATGAGGCGCTGAAGGCGGGAGCTACACAGAGAGCTAAAGGTTGTTTTGTATTGTTGTTTTGTTCACTGATGCACTTAACCTTTTCACACAAAGGTCACGACTTCACCGGGCGAGCGCGTGAATCATAGGTGTGTGTGTGTGTGTGTGTTAGAGAGCTGTTTTGGAGAAATGGTGTGTGATCTGTACAGCGTGTCAGTGTTGTGGTGTCATGTGCGTATCTTCCATACTTTTATTTAGTTGATGTGTATCTACTAGCTATTAGAGTATCCAGGTGTTTCATTAGGCCCTTCCCTGTGTGTGTGTGTGTGTGTGTGTGTGTGTGTGTGTGTGTGTGTGCACAAATGTGTGTGTGAGCGAGTTTGAGTCTTTATTGGTTCCCAGTGGGTCGAGCAGAGTTCCTGACCCCATTTCCTGCTGTTGTTGACAGAGAGACATTCAGGCCCGAGGCTCCGGAGACCAGACACTGCCTGGAGGAGCTTCCTGTCACGGCTGCGTACAACCACTTGATGTGTCATTGTTTCGATAGCTGTTTGTTTTGGGGGTTTTTTTTCCCCCGGCAAACTCTGATTCAGTCTTTCTGGATCTTGAGGTCGGGCCCTGTGACTGTAAGGAAGAGCCCCAGACATGAGATGGGCTGCCCGATAATTCGTGTTGTCATGAGAAGAGCAGGATTTAGTTGTTTGTCACAAAGCGTGAATGTGCAGCATTTAAAAAAAAGGCCACGCAGTTGTGAATGTGCAGTTTTATGAACTCTTTGATTTTCAACATCAAAGCGAGGGAATTCCTCCTTTAAACCCTGAAACAAGGGACGATAATATTAGGTGGCAATTAAATGATAAAGACGTTTAAGCATCAGAGAGAGAAAGACCATGCATGAAGAATAAAAGTAAAAATGAAACTATACTTTTATTTTGTCCACTGTAAGTTAGTTAAGCATGCAGCAGTGGTGTCTTATTAAAGGATCCAACGTGGCTTGATTCTACTGTCAGTAGACCTGAGTTACACATGCTGATGCTGTATGAAATCAATTTTAATTGTGTCTATCCACCTGCTGTATTTTTTATTTTTTTTTGCAATTTAAATTATTGGGATTACAGTATGTTTTGCCTTTTTAATTTAATCAAATTTTTGCAAAAATGATCACCAATAACCTCCCTAATATATATTATGTTACCGTATGGATGTGACCTAAAGCTCCAGTAAGAAAGTAATACAATTTCATCCATAATGTTTAAAACATCCCTTCGTGGGGTTTTTTCAGCACTAGCTGTACTGCTGGCAGTAACGTACTTGTGGTTGTGTGTTAACAGTGTGTTGATACGTGAACGCAGTCCAAAGGTGCCAGCAACCACAGCACTCTGTGTTACTGCTTAATTCATTTGTCAATCAAGAGCTGCAATAATTACCCATCAACACGGTCAATTATTAGTTTTATTTACTTTCCTTCGCCAGACATTTTGTGAGACAGACAGCTTGGAACCAAACATGGAGCAACTTTTTTTAAGATGTTAAACTCTCCGCGTGTCTCTTTTGTGTTTGTTCCAGGTTGCCGCCGGAGTCGCCAGGCAGCCTTTCCGACAACGGCCAGGAGAGGGAGAGCCGCACCCAGCCTCCTCCAACCCAGCGCTACAGCTGCTATGACCTGGATGACCTGGACGTGGCCTGGCTGGAGCTGGTCAACCACGAGTTCAGACAGATGGGTGAGTAAAAACGGACCTCGCTGCCTAATTCGATAGGAATAAACATTATACTCATCACTAAACCTGTGCGAATGTAGATAACGTCTGTAGTTTATCCGTGCGGCCACCTGCATCACGTCAAAAGAGTCTCCAAAGAGTTTCCTTTCAGCGTTCAAGTTGTTTCAGCAGGGTTTAGTTGGGGTAACACATGGACTTCGTTCATGATTACAGCTGCAGATTTTTGCACATTGACAGAACTAACTGCCACTGAGAGATGCAGTAGTTTATTTCTTTTTAGGACTTTAATTTATGTATCGCTTTCAGTTTTATAAACTGTCCATATTTACCATTACAGCCAGTTCATCAAAGGTTCCCAGAGGGTCAGTTTTCTTTAAGCTGCATGTCTGTTTTTGTTCCCCCCACACCTGTACATTTACAGTCACGTAACATTTATATAGATAGATATGTACAATGTAGTACTATGTACTATGTTACAATTTAAAATTCACCTCCAAGTCACATTTTAAAACGTCTAAAAGATCTTAAAAGTCGCTGTGTTTATACTTTGCTGCAACTACACTTCTTTCTTCCCTGTTCCTCTTCTTCGTCTACAGATTTCTGTCACTTTGTTTCTCTCTCTCTCCTCTGCTTTGCTGCATCCTCCATTTTGCAATGGTGACAACTGCTGACCCCGAGCTCATCTCTCCCATCTCCACCATTTTATCCGATATCTGATTGGCTCTTTCCAGATAAAGCGTAGTAATTGTGTTTATAAATCCCCGCTGGGGTTTCAGCCCTTATTTCTGGTACACATTCTCCTTAAATCAAACACACACACACACACACACACACACACACACACACACACACACACACACTGGCTCTTCCTGGAGCAGAGGCGGGTAGTTTCTCATAACCTTCAATACTAGACCAAACAAACAGACGGTTGATTGGTCCTGCTGGGCGAGGCAGTACGCCTCTGGATTCATGATGGGATGATTCAGCTGTTTAAGTCTCCATCCTCCACTTACTGTATACATGTGTACCCAGTGTGTGTATTCAGAATTTGTACTTGGAGTGTTGATAATGGGCATGCTGTAGATTTGGTTATTTAAACACTTTAAGATATGGGGTTTTCAGATTATTAAACTAAGAGGAAACTCAAACAGTGTAGTGCAAAACACTTAAAAGCATACTGTCTGTCAGCAGTTGTAGAGAAAACGCTTCGGGATTAAAGCTCAGCCTTCATAGCATTATAATGCATTCAATAAAATGAGTTAAATAAAATTAGAAAAGTACATGAAGGCACAGAATGTATGGACAATGTGCAGGATAAAAGCAGTGGAACACAGAAAAGTAAAGAAAGAAATCTCTGTGTCTGTCTTCTGTGTATGTGTGTGTGTGTGTGTGTGTGTGTGTGTGTGTGTGCATGTTGAATACTGTGTCACTTTCAGACAGATTAGTGCAGTGATGAGCTCACACAATGATAAATGTGCATCTGTATGTGCGCACAGCTGTCACATGTACAGACACAGAAACGCACACACAGAAAATAAAGTAAATACACCTAAAGTACGCACACACACACACACACACAGAGTGCACAGTGCACAGTGCAGACATATACACACACTAAGTGTGAACAGTGGTGTTGCTTCGCTCCGTGTGTGTGTGTGTGTTTCAGTTCATGATATGAAATGTCACAACTGGTTAATATCTAAACAACCTATTCTTCCCTCCGCTGCTTCAAAAGCGGCTTCTAAATCCACAACAACTACAATCACCGTTTCTTCCTTTCAGTTCTTCTTTCATGCCAGCGTTTGTGCTCATGGCCAAATTCCAGACTAATATTCGATTCAAAAGTTGACCTGTTTTCAACATCAGCAGCAGGTGTTCGTGTTCCAGAATAATGCAGAAGTACTGCTTTGGTTGGAGTCCAAGCTCTGCTTCTTCATGTGATACTGCAGCTCAGGTTGCACATTAACCCTGTTGGCAAAAATCTATTTATTTTTTTTAAAAGTTGTTTTTATTTATTTTTTATTTTTGGATGGGAACGGGTTGAGGGACATAAATAATAGATAGAGACTCAGGATGCTCAGCTCCACTTAAAAAAAAAGCCCTCCCAACTGAGTGCTGAATCCCTTAAACAAATCAATAAATAATCCTCAACTGCAGAAGCCCGAACAGCACAAGTTTCTTTATTGCTGCTCGGAGCATTCGAGCGAGGCAGGGTGACAGAACAATGTAAATACTGAATCTAAAAATGATCACCTTACTGTTAATGTTTTCTATTACTTTAAATAAATAAAAAGAGGTGGCTGAGCAAAATATTTACTTGATTCTGCAGACTGTAATTTGATTTGTGTGGTCTTCATTTAAAGCCTGCATTCAGAAAGAAAAGCGTTTTTGGCAATGTTACTTGGAGTAACATCACCTAAAAAGCTTTTTTCTTTCTGTTTTGAACACTTTGAACACAATAATCTTATTTCAGAAAAAGACACTCGATTTAATGCAAAATCTAGTTGCACGTAATGAGATAATAGCATGTCTGCATCTGTTTTCCACCATCTGTTTACTTTCCGGGTATTTCAATACTTCCTTTTTTTATGAGGAAGCAAACATTTTCCATCTAAATCAGTTTTCATCAACTATTATCCGGCCTTGGAGCAAGGCATTACTCTGAGGTGCAAATTGAGCAGGAATGCTAATGCTAAATGCCAAGACATGTTGGCTCGAACTGAGCTGTCGGCAAGAAGGGCTCGCCGGCAAATTTCGTAGTTTTTGGCTTTGATAGCTCGTAGTGACAGAGCACATGTAGCATTTCTCTGCTTTTCTCCGGTTAGCCAAAACTGCAGCTCCACATCCTCCCACATCCTGCAGCTAATTTCCAGCACATTTTATCATAAGACGGCCCAAAGAAAACAGAAAATGACCTGTGCGAGATGTTCTTGTAAAGGAAAGCTGTGTGCATTTCCAATTAAATTGTGAGACGGTGTTTTGGGCCAAAAATAACTGGGACTTGGTGTATAGGCTGCCTCATTGTAAGCAGCGTCCCATTACTGTTATCCTTGTCGATAACAAGAACTAAAAGAAACCTCTGAGTGTTGACCTTGTTTTAATTGCTCTGTACAGTCTCAGTATCTTCCCGTGTAATCATCATCCTCCTACCAGCGGCCTTGTCTCAGTCACTACTTTCAACCCTTTTGAAGAAGATCTGCATTACGACACTTTTCTCTCTTAAAGAAAAACAGTGTGTAAAACATCGGAAGGAACTTCACACCAGCCAAAATACACTCCTCTAATCTCACCCTCACTCTCCTCCCTTCATCCCGCTCTACCCTGCCTTCTCCAAGTTTCTGATGATTGATTTAGGAAACAAACGCGAATCAACTTTCACTTTCTGTCTTCTCTCCGCCAGCGCTGCCAGAGCTGGACGAGCTGACGATGGAGTGTGTTCTGGTCGAGCTGGAGAGCGTGTGTGAGGAGAAGATGCGGCAGGCCATCGAGACGGAGGAAGGCCTGGGCATCGAGTACGACGAGGACGTGGTGTGCGACGTCTGCCGCTCGCCAGAGGGAGAGGACGGCAACGAGATGGTCTTCTGTGACAAGTGCAACGTCTGCGTTCATCAGGTCAGGAACTAAGGGATTAATTAGCTTTTCTCTCTGCTCAAGGAGCTTTTTAGAAACTTTTTTACATGTTACTCTGGGGAAAATAAAAACAGCTAAATGCTGAAAGCGTAAATGTAATATAGGAAATCAAGGTTGTTCAAAGACAAGGTCATTGGTATGGTATTTTTCTCCATCTGACTTCTTTTCTCAACAACATGAGAGCACACGTACAGTAGCAATTTCACAAATGGTGCCTGTGACAACCTGAGGCTGGAGGGGCTCTGCAGTGTTTGTTACGCAGTGACACACTGTTAATTGTCCTGTCGGCCCCGACACCTTCTGCTTACATGCTGTTATGACACACTGGATGTAAATAGTTGCTTCCAGCTGCAGACCAAATCTTGTGTTGGTCGGTCACCTAAAGTTTTACTAACAAAAAAACAACCTGCTGCTTCTGACGCCCGACACCGAACATTGTCTCTTGTCAAATGTGGTCATTTTTCATCTCATGCATGTTGTGAAGCTCTTTAGTCCACCAATGGAGTGCTGCAGGAAAAAGTCCTAAAACCTAAGAACCTAATAAGTTAGCATTTTTGCACTTCTGGTTCCCTCCTCTCAGAGTCAGTGAGGTAGATGAAACATTTTGTTCAACGGCATAAAATGTAATCAGTAAATCCCCGACTAGTTAGTTTATAAGCCTTTATATGTCTTAAAAAGGGCGATTGCTAAGTGGCTAAATGAGAACTTTTCTGAATCTAACTTTCTGAAAGGCTTTTGTAGAAGAGGTAAGTGCACAAAATCAAAGTTGGAAGCTTAGTGGTGGTGACGGGGAAGTCATGAAACACGGTGAAGACCGTGGTGCAGTTTGTTTTTTTAGGCTAAGGTTTTTTACTTCTGGCGATTGCAGTTGCAATGGAAAAATCCCATTGGCTTTTTGTGGAGGGAACCAGGGAGATGCTAACTTCCAAGGTTGGCCTACAAAAATGTGTCATCCCTGCGGAGCTCTATTGCTGACTTTATTAAGCAAAAAGATGTCAAGATCATCAGCACTGTTTGACGCCTGTTGTTATTTAGACTGAAGTGCACAGAACAAGTAAAGTGAACGATATTGGGAGCAGTTCATCAAAACACTCTTCTATAGCGCCGCTCTGCAGGATATGTACATGGACAGTGTTTTCCTAGTTAATGTTAGATAGAAGAACAAGCATCTGCCAAAGGTGTCGTGGCTCTCAGGAAGTGTTAAGTAACATTATTGCTTTTATAGAGTGAACACATTCAACACTGACTGTTGCGTCTCTGCCTAACCGTCAGCAGGTAAAAAACAGACTTTGCTTACTGAAGTGTTGTGTTTGATCAATAAAATCCTTTGATCAATAAAGTGCTTTTAATTACTTTTAATGAATGTTTGAAATAAGTCTTTGATGTCTCATTTAGGTTCCTCCTGTCAGTGTGAAGTTCATTCTTCGTCTTTTTCCCCCTCCAACCCTTCCTTCGTTTTATCTTCTAATAACTGATGGTGTATTGTAGCTTTGCAGCCACATAACGCGACGTGTCCTCGTGAGTGATTGCATGCTGAGGCCTGGTTTGAATGCAGCAACGGTTCCTGAAATTATGTTTTGGGATGCTCAGGGGCCTGTGAATTTCATTTGGGCTTCAACTAAAGCAGGGATTGTTTGACTTGACTCGTTACAAATTAGATTTGATAGATCTGACGTACAAGTTAGAATAATGGAGGAGAAAGAGGCGTTAAGAATGACTCACTCCCCACAGTAGAGGAGTGAATCATATCAAACGATAAAATTGTTCTCTGTTTCTGACCCTGGGGACCCGATCTTATCAAATATAAGTTAGCGTGCTATTGTGTTGGCGGAAGGGGAAATGGGTGGCACGCTGATGAGACAATAACCATGCCTGAGTGGCGTTTTGAAAATATCCAGTTTATTTCCGGTTGAAAGTAAAGATTTGGGGCGGGACAAAATAGGTTTTTTGGTTGTGTGATATAGCAGCAGCAGAGTGCACAACCTCCAAACAGCTGTAAGAGTTTATTTGCTAATTTTATGTGATTGTAAATCCTTTTTAAGTTCTCGATTCTGAAGTGGCAACTGCTGAAAGTGTGCTGTTTGGATTGGGACATATCGTCATTCTGTCTCTCCTCCAGTCTGAACCCTCTCTTACTTCTTCATTGAAGTGACAATGAATATATTTCATTAAATGCGGAATTTCATAATGCCAAAATGTATAGAAATTGAGTTATTTATTTAACATTTTAAATAGAAAGATTATAGACTATAGAAAGATTATACTATATTTTTGCATGCTTTAGCAGACTTTGTGCAAACATTTGGCAGAAGATGAATATAAATTGCCACAATTTCCTATGTTCCAGGCAACTCAATGCATGGATGGGAAAGCAAGATTTGGTTAAAGTTATACTGTAGCCAGCAGGGGCTGTTTTTGTGCTTGTAGCCTCCAGATTTACATTGTCTGTTTTACATCATCGATGTGTATTCGCCGCCAATCGTCTGGGTTTAATTTCCTGATGGCTTGGTGCTGAATGCATGGCACAGAAGCTGTCAAATCTCAGATGCTGGAGCTTCATTGCAGTCATTTTAGCAAAAGGACAAATGAAATAATAAAGGTGTGAACAGGACCACCAATACATTCTACATACTATACAGTCATAGTTAATTGGCTTCAACAAGCTCTTGTATGGTCTTTTTATATTAGGTTTTATTTTCCACGACAACTTTCCACCCTCTCATTGGTCAAATTATGTTAAAGGAATAGTTCGACATTTTGGTAAATACGCTCATTTGCTTTTTTGCCAAGAGTTGGAAAGACCGATGCCACTCTCATATCTGTCCACTAAAAATAAAGTTGGAGCTAGCAGCCGGTTAGCTTAGCATAAAGACATAAAGCAAGGGGGAACAGCTAGTCTGACTCTGTCCAAAACAAATCTGCCTACCAGCACCTCCTGAAGCTCTCTAAAAATACTTTATATCTGGTTTGTAAATCTGTTCCCTTCAGACAGACATTCTATTCAAAGACAAGTTATAAAGTGTGTCTCTTTGTCTGACTTCTTCACATCCTCACCTCTCCTAACTTTTCTTTCTGTTTGGCCGTGTCGCAGGCGTGTTATGGCATCCTGAAGGTACCCCAGGGGAACTGGCTGTGTCGGACCTGCGCTCTGGGCGTCCAGCCCAAATGTCTGCTCTGCCCCAAGAGAGGGGGGGCCCTCAAGCCCACCCGCAGTGGAACCAAGTGGGTCCACGTCAGCTGTGCCTTATGGATCCCTGAGGTGAGACCCAAGTACAGAGTAGAAATGGTCAAAAGATCCAAATACGGTCTCTTGTAGATGATGGTTGCAGTTTCCCATTTCGTTTCTACATGTCCTGTAATTGTTACTGGACTCGATTCCACCAATCAGAGAATGGCCTTGAGGCACAGCCTTCACAGTCTTCAGAGTGTTATTATTTGGCTGTGGTTGCCCCCGGGTGTGGTTGCCCCCGATCCTGGTCACACACCGCGCTCGGGCAGACGTCTTGTGGCTGCACTTAGTGCCACTGTTGATGGAGACGTTGGCATCCCTGCCTCCTCTTCTACCCTGTGAGTGTTGAATGTTGGTGCAAAGTGGCTGTTTGCACGAGTGCATACGGCTGAGGTCATCGTCAGAATTAGCTCAAACTCTGTCCGTCTGATCCCACAAGAGGCAGAGGACGTTTGGCGCACTGCTGTGTGTGTGTGTGGTGTTCAAACAAGTATGTAAACAAGGTGCTCTTGGACGAGATGTCTACACCATGAAAGAAGGAAGAAGAAAACCACCTGAAAGGCTGCGTGATGTTTAGCGTGCTTGGATGAAGACACACGCAGAGCTTATTTTGACTTCTGCACTTGTGTTTTGACTGAACTTCAGTTTTTCCTGGTTTTAACCCCAAACAACACTGCGTCTGTCTCTGAAAACTCTTTCAGGTAAGGTGGGTTTTCCGTTCCGCCATTTGCCTCCACAGATTTATGCTGTTACCCACCAATCATGTTTCTCAATTTAAAGACCGCACGCTGAACCTTTTCTTAAATCTTTATCAGGTTAAAGATAGAAAAAAAACTTCCCCTTGTTAAGGTCGGAGCAGAAATACAGCACTAGCGTAGACACTGGAATCTCTCCTGTATATACTGGTCATTGTTTTGTCCCCTTTCCAATGCATTCTTGCACAGAATGGTGACTGTGAATTTTGTCCCCCAATCCTTACTATGTGGTCCCTAAATTGTATTGTATTGCTTCAAGGTCAGTATAGAGAGGAGGGATGATTACAGCGACTCATAACTCTTTCAATGTACATTTGGCATGCGAGTGTACTTGAGAAAATCCAAAGCAGCAGGGTTTACGTGAAAAGTGTGGCCTAGATTTTTAGAAACACTTTTTGTTTTGTTGTTTACACTAAATGCTTAAAATACTTTATGTAGTTTCTTCCGTCAAGACCTCACTCTTAAGAGTCTGCAGATAATGTAAATTGATTCATGAAGAATCCGCTTGTCAAGCGTGTAGCCCAAGCAGCCGCCCATTTTGACTCGACGCGTCTTGATGATACCTTTTTTGGAAACGTCTCTCGTCTGAAAGCTAAAAATGGACCAAAAAATCTGACGCTCATTTCAGAGCTTCAGCGACGGATGTTGCTTCATGCCTTGCACACACCTTTAAACTGTTAAGAGAGTCAGTCATGTGTCTTCCAGTCTATTCAACAACACACTCCACCAGCAGATTTCTCAGTAATAGAGTAGCTTTTGGCAGCTCAAACCTTTTACTTCTAATTGCCTTCTGTCACCCTTGATTGGGCTAATTGTTTTCATTGCTCCGTTCGCTTTTGTTTTCTCTTCCTACCATGGAAGGGGGGGAAGGAAAAAAAAGATAATTTGCATGTTTGAATGTGTGTTTGTGCATGTGTCCTTGCAAAGACTCAGTCGTGTGTGCTTACGTGAGCTAAGGAGGTGTTAATAGCACACGTCTACACACATAAACACACATCACAACACAGGCTTGTAGATTTCTACTGAATATGTTCGTAGTGAAAATTTCTAGAAAAGAGTCTCTGTGTCATTCAGAGAGAGTGCTGGATTGGATGCGCGCGCGCGTGTGTGTGTGTGTGTTTGTGTGTGAACACACCACCCAGCCTTGAAATGATACAACCCCCCTGCAGTGCTGTGTGTGTAGCTGCCTTCTGCCCTCTGCCTTCAACCCCTAGAGAGGTCTCTCTTTAAACGGCATTTCACCACACACACACACACACACACACACACACACACACACACACACACTCAAAGATGCAGATCCCCTCTTTTAAAATGCCTTTTCATTTAACACTGTGATTTCCACCCATTTCCACTGAAGTGATTTTAAATTTTGTCAGTTTTCCATCTTTGAAAAGTGAAGTAATTGGGGCTAGAGTATGCTCATCGGGGAATGAGCATGTTAAAGGCCCGCATGTGCTCACACACACACACACACACACACACACAGGAAGCTTGTGAAGACTTTTTTTTATGTATTTAGAGTATTGACAAACCAACAGAAGAGGGGAAAGTAGAAGAACTGTGTGAAGTACAACGTGTGTGTGTGTGTGTGTGTGTGTGTGTGTGTGTGTGTGTGTGTGTGTGTGTGTGTGTGTGTGTGTGTGTGTGTGTGTGTGTGTGTGTGTGTG